>OU427000.1:1559733-1574080 GCA_911387935.1 Dolichovespula saxonica | reverse complement strand
CCTCTAGATCACCTTGGTTGTTTATATATATATATATATATATATATATATATATATATATATATATATATATATATGTATGTATGTATGTATGTATGTATGTATATAGATGTTAACGATTTAGGATATTTTTTCTTATTGTACATATAAGCTAGTTTTATATTTTCAATGCGCTCCTTCGCTATAAATACAACCAAATCATTCGAATATCTGATAAGACATCTTTCTTTGTCTTTCTTTCTTTCCTCTTTCTTTTTCTTTTCCGTGTGTTATTACGCGAGTATTTCCATTTCTTCATTCGAGTCATTGAATTATTAATTCTAGCACTTACGCATATATTTACATCGTCATTTTGCAACGAATTCAACTTTTCATTTCCGTTCGTTGCTCCACTTGAATAAATCAACTGGACCTATCGACATCGTCTTCCTTTTTCTTTTCCTTGGTATCCCTTCTAATCTGTGGAAAGTAAAGGCGTACAATAGAAATCTGATTTGAAATGGCTTAACTGAATACTTACCTATGGGTTATATATCATTGATGGTACTTTAAGTTCTCAGGTTATTCGCTATTCTGTTCTTGGAGAAATTCGTATAATTTGTTTTTGCAGAATAACTTTTCTTTTTTTTTTAAGGATTTATTCAAACATCATTTATATTATTCAATAGTAATGTAAAACAGACGTATGAATAGTCCGATCAAATATTACCGTAATTTCTGAATTCCACTGTAGTTTCTGAAGTTCCATAAAATCGTCAGATTGAAAAGTTCTGAAAAAGATTTACACATTATATATGTAACATTGGGTTGGTAACTAAGTTGGATTTTGTCGATAGATTCTTATTTAAAATCCGCAATCACTTAGTTGCCAACCCAATAATATTGATCGTGATCGAAATGCTTGTAAAATCGGACAATATCTCCAACGGATATACGTAAATACTATATTATTTTGAAATTATTGTGAAATAGTTTTTCGATAATGTATTTATATAAACGATGGATGCGAATTATTATTTGTGGCAGGTACTTACTTTTATATTTATGCAATTTTCAATTATATTTTTGTGATATACATTGGATCTTTGCACTTCATTAACGACGATATTCATATTTAAAGATTTTCGGATTTTATTGTTTTGTTAAAATAATTTTAAATTAATATTGACTGAACAATATATCCGAGAAAAGAATCGAATCATTAACGTCCGCTGGTCTCGAAGCATGTGTAGTCAGCGAAAAGAGGTACGCAATGTTCACGGTTATATTTGCGATAGAACTACGATATTATAACGTTTTGTAAGACGATGATGAGATAGGGATGGGACAACGCCGCTATATTACTTCCGTAGCAACAAATGGTTTCATGGCGTATTTTGATTATATGATATCTATCGTTGATAAAATCGATCTGAATGATACCGATCTATCATCTGATTAACATTCTAACCACAGGTGGCGTTGCTTATTTTCGGAAATAGGATAGTTCAATTCGTTGTGAGGCCGAAACGCAAACATGTATCGAAAGTAATATTTATGTTTTGGCTTCGTGAATGGATATATTATCATAAGTTCGATTTACCAGAAATGTAGCGTTCTCTCCTGAAAAGTGGTAACAAACTGTATCGTCCACGACATAAAGAAACAGCAAACTTCAAAGTTCTAACTGAGTCGACTGGTAAGGGTATTTTTAAGTTGGAGCTGTGATAGAAGTTTAAAAATATCTTTTTTTAGTATGTTTATAATTGAGCTGTGATAATATTATAGTTTTAGGGTTGTTTAAGGGTTCGCAAAGGTGAACTAGTTCTTTTTTCTTGTTCTTTTCTCCATTTTTTTCTTTTTCAAATATTTTCTATAGTGATATATGGCCCTTAAGAGAACGTACTGCGAATTGAATGAGAACGAGAGTGCGTATATATGCATCAAAATGTTAGTCCATCCCGTAACAACTTATCCAAAAAAATATTGTTATGGTTATTTGGATTTTTTTTTAAATCCATAAAGGAGATAAGAATAAACGCTTCGTTTTATTAATTATTTTAATTTATTATTTATTAATTTATTCATATTCATTACATTATGAAGATTATGTATGTATCAACGATAAGAACGATGATAATAGAGAAAGAAAAAGTAATATCTGATTTTCGTCACTCTTTTTTTATTATTGGCCAAGCTTTGCTCTGCTCGTTGCTTAAAAATAAATATTCTCAACCGCTTTTATTGTTTATCGCAGTTCTAACATAAACGTAAGTACTTAGTAAAAGTACGTAAGAGAGAGAGAGAGAGAGAGAGAGAGAGAGAGAGAGAGAGAGAGAGAGAGATGATGATGAGAGAGGAGTGTAGATATACATTCTATTATTTTAAAATGAAAGTGTTTATATTGAAGTAGCGAGCCTTACTAGATAACCAACTCTAGTGAGAGTAATTTTTATTTTTCACTCTTATAGCTTCTATCGCAGCATCAACATAAAAGTACCCTAAACCTAAATAAATCGTGAATGCAAACTGAATACGATTCTCTCTCGCCTTTTAGATCTTAACACACGGTTATTGCCAAACTGATTACGAGTTCAATCTTTCGTTTTGTTCTTTTTTCTCTTGTTATAGGTTTTTATTTATTTATTTATTTTTATCATTTTCACATTTGCAATCTTACTTATCTCATGTTATTATTATTCGACGAATTTTTAACTAATTAGTTTTCTCATTGTGTCTTGTTAAACGAATATAAATTCATGTTTATCTAAAAAATATACGACTGCGTTCATATTAGTGCTTATTAAAGCATTTATAGAGATCTAACGATTGTGCGGCATCCATTTTCGGGAGAACGTTTCTTGATTGACACGAATGCGATAGAATGTGTGTATATGTGTGTATGTGCACCGTCAGTTAACCATAATTGAATTAGCGATTTATCGTGATACGATGTTGTCATAGACGTGTCTTTGTCAGATATCATTCCTCAAAAATGCGACAAGGGATAGAAATAAATTTTCAATTGATCTGCACATGTAGGATGATTTCTTCTAATTAAAATAACAATTAATTCCCTTCGCGAGATCGGATCATCCTGCTCACGAGATCAAGTCCAGACTCTCGTGCATTCTTAAATCAGTTTTTATTGTAAATTCGTACGCTATTTTTATTGTAATTTCGACACGGTGAGATCATGCAGGGGCTTTACTCCATAACTAAAGAAGAAAGCACGAATGCGAGAAAAATGGGACGGTTTAGTTTTTAATATTTAAACGGTTAAAAGTTGAAAATTATAATTCAAACATTGATAAAATCGAAGTGAATGTTAAAAATTGTAACGTAATCGTTTCTCGTTGATCTCGCGAAGTAAAAGTAAAAACAGTACCGAAGTTGTGCTAAAGTCGACCGAGTACCGATCGCATTTATTTATTAGCAATTATTTTTGTTACAATGAGAAACACTATGTTTTTGCGTCATCTTAAATAAAATTTTTACTTAAAACGTCGTTTAATTTTAAGGAACGCAAAGTTATATATATTATTCTCTTACTGTAGGTCTATTGTATTTGGAAATATACGAGTTTTTTTAATTCGAAAGAGGATTGGCTCTAGATGGAGGAGGAACTTGGCTACATATTTACTTGGAAAAATATTAGACGAAAGTGTTTTTCACTCGAAAAACGGGCTTAGTTTCTCGTCTCGAAATGAAAGTGTAAGCGACTCACGTTAGAACTTACATGGGTATCAGTCGTGGGTTAGTTGTTACCCCTTTTCGTGTCTTTTGAATGGAATTATTTTTAGAGCGAGACTATTATATAGGAGTAACCACGTACTTACGTATCGTGACTCGCGTTAGCTCTCTCTGTGACGCGTACGATAGAGAAGGATACACAGAGAGGATGCATGTGAGACAGAACGTAAAAGAGAAAGAGAGAGAGAGAGAGAGAGAGAGAGAGAGAGAGAGAGAGAGAGAGAGAGAGCAAAGAGAGAAAAGTTTTTCTTCGATAAACCTCTCGCTGACCTCATGTTTCAGCCACCTGATGCTAACCACGACATGGAAAGATTTACGAAAAACTGTCGTAGCTCAGAACATGGCTCGAGTAACCGCTCAGGTGTAGAATGGGAAATTCTTGGCTGCTGGCAATACTTTAAGCTTTATACCGGATGGATGGGAGCAAACGCGAACATTGGAAGTAGAGATTTATAATTTATAAATCGTCAACCATGTACCACCATTTCGTGGTTCGATCCTAAAATCCGTGAGTCTTTTCAATGTCTTTCACTCTTTTTATCTGCATATCTTTTATATTCTACTTGTTCTTGAGTATACGTAAACGGATTATTTTTATCTTTTAGTAAATGCATCTTCAGTCTCCTTCGTCATTTGGTGCGATATTGTCACAAAATTGACTTCAGCAATCCACGGCTGGTGATATATAATACCTAACAATCAAACATTGTTAGGTATAGCTTGTCGACGGAAATGACGTTTTCAATCGTTACAAATGATACAGGAATGTCTACAGCAATATCAATAAATCATACATAAGGTTAGATTTCTTTGAATGATCTTTTTTAATCAATCAAAATCATATCGGGTATAGTAACGCAATTCTTTACTTCTTAAGTTCCATGTAGCCAAAACTGATCCTTCGGAATTGTATTACCACGGATCCATTTGTATCGGAAACTAGCGAAAAACATGCGCGTCAGGAAAGTGCGCATAGCGGTTAGTGTCTTGACTCTACTTATACGTTATTGCACATTCCGAAAGATTTTATTGGAAATATTGACGATGACATGGATAATACCAGTGTTAGATATATCATATAACCAGTATTTGTTTCTCTATCTTCAATGTCGTTCAAAGTACAATTTTTCAGTGTTCAATACGTTTTTCCTAAATGACGGTATAAACTTCTGATCTCACTATATTCAACGACAATACCGATTCGACGAACGATCTTGTAATATCGCAACAGGTATATAACTTCATATCTAACAAACATATTTTCTCGACATTCTAGCTTAGACATAATAATTAGATCTTATTCAGGTTTCAGCTTAGTGATTACTTCAGTTGTTGATTTTTTCGAGAATCTACAGTTTTTCGTAGGTCCTAATACGATGAAATCTGAGAACGTAGTGATATGGCTCTAAATATTTAATTTGTTCGTATACACTGAAGATACTACGCTCTTTTTTTATTTCCAATGGATGGAAGATCTTAGAATTTTTCTTCCAGTTACAGCCATTTCCGTTTGTCAAAAATTCGAGCATAAAAATATCTAGTATGGACACACAACTTTTTTCATTCTATGACCGTGTCGAGACTTCATTGTTGTTGATTCGCACGGAAAAATACCGCGAGATTTTCTTGCTCGCCAAGAAGATGAGTCTTCAAGAGGCGAGAGAATTTCACAATTCTCGTAATTTCATCACAGTCGTAAGATAAACGGTAAACTCGACATGGAAGTATGTGAGATCGCAAATCTCGGAGTGCCTAGCAATGAAAACGTGATGATAGGATCAACGACAAGACTCTAAACGCAACACCAACGAACATACTCGTCGCGAGAAATCTGCTGTTTTTCTTCAACGATACGACCAGCGATACTAAGACGCGTTACACATTTTTATACTACTATATTTGCGTAATGTATGAAAAATCGTACCTTCCTGTTCGTTCTTTCTAAATAAATCACATTAATTGAATAAATGAAAAAACTAGCCTTTCGTCTTATTCGTCATCAATAATACAATTTATCTTTTTTCCGAGTGTCTTATTTTTTATGACCTTTTCAATGATATTCCAATGGCTATCCTTTACGAGCTGTTTCATTAAATTTAGGACAGATATATATATGTATGTACGTTCAAAAGTTCTGTTATGCTAAACATATGTATAGAATCTATAAATATGATTATATTTTATTCTTTTGTAATTATAATAATAGTGTTGTATAAAGCGTAAAAGAATTTTTTTATATACATCTATCTAAAGATCCAACATGATTTTTTTAAATATTTATATAACTATAATTCTTAACAAGTATAGAATATTAATCTCCTGTTCATTTCATTGAAACACTTCACAAAATTTTTTTACATATTTTATAATATGTTACTTATATATATGTATACATATATACGTTCTTGAATATACGTGAACGGATTATTTTTATCGTTTAGCAAATGCATCTTCAACGTGCTCCGTTATTCGGTGCAATGCTACCACGAATTGTTACATACATACAAATAATATATATATATATATTTATATATATATATATCTACTTTCTACTTTTTTTTTTTACGACATAACTTTTCTTTGATCATATTTTTCTTGTGAAACATAGACATCTCCATTTACAAAAATAAAAAAATATTTGGTTTATTTTATTTTATAAATATAAATCTTTAAAAAAAATTGTCTGGTTGTTTTTATTACGTCGTATGTATTTTGTTGTTTGGGAAACTCTGAGATTTAAAATGTTTTGTGTCATACCAGCCGTGCAAATACCGAATATATGACTCATTCATACAAAAAAATATAAAATGATTATTATAGTATTCTCGTTTATATTCATCACTTTTTTATATTATCAAATAAAAATTTCTTCAAGAATGAAGTCGCACGATAGTTTATATGTATGTTAAAAGGTATAATATGCGTCGAACTATTTCTTTCCTATTTTATTCTTTTAATTCTTTTTTTTTTCATTTTACCGAGACCGCTTACTTAAAAAAAAATACAAAAAGATCATATTACGGTTCGTATTCTTATCTTATAATCTTTCCTATTGAAAATTATTCTTTTTATATCGATTGACAAATTTCTAAACGTATATTATATATTGCATATATGCTTATACGTATATACATGAAATGCGTTTACACACGCACCGGCACACATACACAACACATACATACAACTAAACAAAGAAATAAACACACACACCTGTGATTTCCTTTTGATCTATTCAAGAAAGAATTTTCGTAAACAAAAAGAGTGAGGTACAAATGTAGTTGATAAATGTGTTTACTATATAAGAATAATGGCCAATTATTGTCATCTCGTTAACCGTTTTATTAATATGTTTATTGTTGACAAGTATCTTAATAATGACGATAATAATAATAAAAAAATAATGATAATAATAAATACGTTGTTTACATACATACAAATCAAGAAGAAAATACCTTTCATTATCTCTTTTAAAATTTCTTGAAAAAATTTATTTTTCAAAAATGAGCTTCAATCTCTTCGTACATTACGATTTAATTGCTCTGAGTTTCGTCATTGGGAAAGACAGAGGTGTTGAGAAGAAGTCCTAGATGCATACACACATACCTACATATGTATATATGTGTATGTCTATGTATATACATATGTATATATACATGTATGTTGGAGGTTCGGTTGTAGAAGGGCGGTGACGTTTTGGTTTGGAATAAAACGAGGAGTGGGTACCGTTGCGACAGGCAACCTGTGCTCGATCACGTGATTTTACGGCGGTTGATTCTTTAAATTTCCCATGCTTTTTTTTTATTTTATCTATATAAATTTAAGTGGATACGAATTGTACGTAAAAAACGTGAGGTAAAAAATATTCTCGTCGTTTATCGCCAAATATTTTTTCGTCGTTCTTTTTTTCGTCGTTCCAAAGATAATACACATCGTTAAAAAAAAAAAAAAAAGAAAAAATCTTAGAAAATAAAATAATTTCGACTATTTGAGCGATTACCAACAATGCATTTTCCATGTCGAAAAAAAATAACAATCCATGCGTTTTTGCAATAAAAACGGGATCTTCGTAAAGCGTTGCATAGGGATTATTAAAAGAACGAACGAGAAAGCGGTTGGTGGGTCGGCGCGGTGATTTTTTTCAGCGAGTTGAAGAGAGGGTGGATAAAGAAATAGAAAGAGAGAGAGGGAGAGAGGGAGAGAGAGAGAGAGAGAGAGAGAGAGAGAGAAGAAAAAGCGCGTTCGTCCTCGGGAGATTAGTGCGTATACCTGGAAACTTTTTCAACCCTTTCTTTCGGCAATGCTTTCACCAAAGGAAAGTATTCAGGGTCTTGGATTGTTTGTCAAAAGTACTTTTTATCTGTGTCTCGTAAAGATGCTTTTGCAAAGCGTTAAAATAATTTCTTGCGTGACTCCCTCTTCTGTACGGTTCTCTTTAAGAAGAAGGAAAAAAAGAGAAAAAAAGATTTTTCACATGGAACGTTTCCTCTATTCGTTTCAGAATCCATAGAAAAACTGATACTTACCGTTTCGTTCTTGATGCATAAGAAAACATCTAGGCCGAGGAGAAGCTCTTCTTTAAACTTTTCGGACGTTGTTGAAATTGTGAGAAAAAGTTATTACTTGAAGGAGAGCTGAAAATATTAAATGGTTATAGGGAGAGCTCTTACCTTTTATTTTTTGTAATATTTTTTATACTTACAAAATAAATTCCCTACGATGGGAAAAATATTTAATTGCATTCGGTTACTTAATTTTACATCCTACCAAAATAGGGAGATATTTACGTATGGCTATCGCGTATGTATTTAAATTGATTGCGGAGACTCGCAGCATGAATCTCGCAGGTTGCTATTCACCTGCTTTCCCACCCGAGCTAAAGAGCCTTTTTTTAATCAGGTATAAAAAGTCGACGAAATCGCGGGGCTTTACACACCCTTCCCCTATATAGAGGCGTACCTAATAGGACCGATAGGAAAAAAACTCCCCTTCTCTCGACAGGTTGATGCCCATTGTGTAAGTGGCTTGTAATAGGAGCTCGAGTATCGTAGATAAAAAAATGTTTTCAACTTTTCTACCCTCAACAGGTCCTTCCCATTGAGAAAGCTTCACATTTAAAGAAGGGATATAATACCTCGTGTATGATATTTAATATAGCTAAGTATAAGTTTGTCTATCGCTACAGTATCATAATGTTCGAAATCTTTCTTAGAAAGTAGCTCGTTTTTTAGAGGTGAATATTTGCAAACGTTTTTTCCTTTTCAAACGACAGTAGTAGGATGGGAGTGGAAGAGAATGAAGTATACTAAATGAAGTATATTAAAAAGATACTCTTGAAAGGTATGAGTCCTCGATATTTTGGGAATGCGTTCCTTTTAAACAGCGTTTAAACGCGGTTTGAATCAATAAATCTGCAACAAATCAAAAAGGTTGCATCATGAACTAAGGGAAATTATATGAAAGAAAATTTCCAGCTGGCGTTCACACTTCCTACAATTGATCGATCGTTCTAGGAGTCATTGTCAACTCACATAAGTTCCTCATAAAAAGATATTAAGCATCTACTTTGCATTAGAAATATCGATAGATGTATACGAAACTCTGAATATCGTTATCAAAATTATCGAATGTAATCACGAGTTAACAAGCTTTAAATTTCGATTATTATTTCAAAATAATCAAAACCCTACCTGAGCCGACGAATCTTAAAAAGCCCAATAGAATTGCTGTATGAGCACACGAGAAAATCTATTCTTTTGTTTGTGTTATATATGAACGTACACAGAGGCGCATACGAAAGTACGAGATTTTTTAGAAAAATGAAGTGGCAGCGTGCGCCGAGTCCGTGAAGTTCCGCGTTCCTTGTAAAATAGTGAATGCGTACGTAAAACGTCTCTATAAATAGGGCCGACGACGCGCAGCTGAGGCGGAAAACGGAAATCATCGGAACACGCGCGCATTTGGGGTCGTATCGTGTGTCGACGTAGGTAGGTAACAAAGAAGAAAAAGGAAAAAAAGAAAAAGAAAGAAAGAAAGAAAGAAAAAAAGGAGGAAAGGAAGAAAAAAAAGAAAGAAAAAGAGCGAGCGAAAGAGAAAGAGAAATAAGGAGTGAGAGCGAGAGAGCGAGAGAGAGAGAGAGAGAGAGAGAGAGAGAGAGAGAGAGAGAAAGAGGAGAAAACGAAGGCGAAGAAGGAGAATTGGTGGAAGAGGGAAAGAAAAAATCCAGTAAGGTCACGACGTTTGAAAAGTGGCCAGAATTAACGCGTGCGCTCCGGCCACCGTGCAACGCACCCTCTTGTTCATTCTCCCTCTCTCTCTTTTTCTCACTGTTTCTCTCTTTCTCTCTATTTCTCTCTCTCTCTCTCTTTTTCTTCGTTTCTCTTTCTCTCTCTCTCACTTTATCTCTATCTCTATCTCTATCTCTCTTACTCTCATACTCTCGTTCGACAACGACCCCTTAACCCCGTCTCTCTTCGAGCACTCCAGCAGAGGGTGGCGACGATGCAGGAGGGTGCTTCGACCCCTCACGCTCCGCCCTTCGAGGACGGACTTGCCCCTTGGGAGCCGATACAAAAAAAGTCTATAAATGAAAATGATCGGGCCTGCGTGGCGGTCCGTGGAAAAATCAGCTTCCTCGTTCCGCAAAACGAAAACCGAATACGTTGCCTATTTTTTTTTTCAGAAAAAAAATATTCCGTTCTATAAAATTGTGGTTGAGTTTGATTTCGATTAAAAAATATTTTAATTGGTTAACGAGCGACGAAAGATTTATAATCGATCAGAAAAAGACATCTAATTCGGTGTTATCTATTCCTTTAATAATTTTTGATATCGATAAGATAACCAGAAACATTGTTGACGTTGACTAACTACTCCTTCCGATTTAATTTACTATCATTTTTTCTTTTGATGTATTTTTTCTTTTCTCTATTATCTTTTGTGAAATCATAACTGTATATCAAATAGTCGAATGTGAATGTTTGTTTGAGAAAACAAAGCATTATGTGAAACTAAGAACACTGAAAAGTATCATGCATAAAACCGATTACATTTTTTCTCTACAATTGTGAAAAACTAGATAACGTTCAGTCATTGACTGCATGAATAGCAGAGAGAAAGAGAGAGGGTGAGTGAACGAGAGGGTCATTAAGACAGGGTGGAAAGAAGGGTGCCGCGAGAAAACCGTCCTTTCTCTTCTGGAAAATGGTCATGGGGTTCCGATTGCCGTGTCTTTTCCTCTCTCTAACGTAGAGAGAACGAATCCGGCTTCGCGAATCCGGCTCGGCCATCGATGAACCAAGACGGCTGCATCGACCGTTTTCGAAAATCTCTTTTAGCCAGGGAACGAATGCTCTGGACAATGGTCACGTATGTGCTGATCTATAAATCTTGTATTGTCCAGTAGCAATGTTTAGTCTCCCGCATATTAACCTAGGGGTGAAAAGGCCGTGCACCCGGTATTGTTCAATGGCTGACCCCTCCCGTGGCATAGTGACCCCAACAGCATTCTTATTTATCGGGTTCGATCTCGCGATAGTTTGCGATTTTCAGAAATGGAGTTGAAACGACGCTTCGTGCGAGTTTCGAGCGTGCGACAATACCAAGTAAGAACTGAATCGATCTCATCTACAAACTATCCTACATATAACTCTTAATATTTATCTTTTATACGTATTCTCTACGCCTGTTTTATAGACTCTTAAAAAATTCGTTTCACCGTCACTTATTTATTCATTTTTTTTTTTTTACGAAATAGATACTTTTTTCTTCATTTTTTTTATAAAGTACACCTTATTTCTTTTTTTTATTTTTTGTAAACCTGTTTCTATCCCCTAGAATAATCTGTTTGAGATGTGACGAGTCTTTTCAACGTACTATAAGCAGCTTTTTTTCTCTCTCTTTTTTCTCCATGGCGTAACCTTACCTTAATACATAAGTGTTCACATACATAGTTACATAGACGTAGACAAGAACAGATCTAGCGTAAGGCCTTGACAGTCGACTAACGATCCCCCGTGCGTGTTTATTATAAGCGTATGCGAGTGTCGATGCTGCCACGCGCTACGAAAAAGCGAGCCAAACCTTCGAGGGACCCTTCGTTCTTTCCCTCCCTTTTCTCTCTTCTTTTTTTTCTTTCTATTTCTCTCTGAGTCGATGCGTCGTCCGTTACATAAAAAGAGCTCTCAGGAGAAAGGGAAGAAAAGCCGATGGGTAGGGATGAAGGACGAATCCAAAGGGTCTGCGAAAGGAAAACTCGGCAAATCGCGGAATCGTTCCGTCCACTAAATATAGACGGTTCTTTGCTTTCTTTTGCGTTTTTTCCACCCTCGGTACAGTAGCTAGCTATTCTTTTCTCTTAAATCCACTAACGATATCACGATTCCATCGTCGTTACATTATTTTCTTCATAATCCTAAGATTTATCGCGTTCGATCGGTGTAGGATTCAATTCAATAAAATGGACCGTTCTTATCGTTTCCATAGATGGATAGAGAGAGAGAGAGAGAGAGAGAGAGAGAGAGAGAGAGAGAGAAAATTTAAAGTTCGCTGGAGTCATGATACCTCCCGATTGTGAGAGGAAAAAAACGCGTTGGGGTGATGTCTGCAGATGAACCATAAGTATGGGTCAACCCAGCACGAGCGTGGGTCAGCTGTCAGTTGTTTGTCCTTATAGAGGGGCGCCATTTGTGCGCTCGAGCCTGATCTGCAGGCCACCAATATCCCCATATCGACACCAGTGGCTATCGTCCCAAGTTTTCTATAGATTCCGATGAATACTTTTTTTCCATTCCTGGACCGTTGCTCCCAAGTAAAAATCAGACTCCTCGTTGATCAACGTGTCCTTTGGAGAAACCAACGGAGCGTTTCGTTTCCTATAGTAGTATGAGATGCACCTTGAATTTTACGTTTTTTTCCCTCCTTAGTCTCTTTTTTTCTTTCTACACGTATCGTTTTCTTTTAGACTATTTGGAAAGTTATAAACTGTAATGTAAATATAAATGTAAGTATCACTGATTTTGTTAGGTTTTCTTCGTATTTGCGAAGATAACTTCAATGTTCTTTCAGACATATAGGATGATAAAACATTTACTTGGAATTTTATTTGAAAAATTTCATACATAATTTGAACTAACATTTTATTAATGATAATTAGAATAAAATACGGGGATTTGTACATGTATCGAGATTTCTTATATTAGTGACTAATTTTTAATTTAGCTATGTTATATTTTTGGATAGAGATCGAATAAGAATAGATATTTTCGATGGCGAGCCTTGTTATTTATCCGCCATGATTGGTAAGGGGCGGAGTAGCGAGGGTGAGCATTTCTAGCCCCTTTCGCATTTTTGGATGCTAGACTCATTGTTCATATGGATCACACGTGATACGTATTTTTCGATATAACAATATAAATTACATAATTAAAAGAAAATTATCAATGACGTTCCATATGAAGATTGGTATAAAAAAATGTAGTTCTTTCTTGTAATATTCTGCGATCTGTGAAAAATTAATGCAGGATGCGAGAATTTTGGAAAAAACTTTTCCGATACATTTAGCTACCTGGGAATTCTAGAAAAACCTATTCTTATGCGTTCGTTCCATGTGGGTGTGCTGGAGTACTACGGTGACGTTTAAACAGCTGCGTTTTAACCCCTTCCGCACCACCGACGAGACTCTCCACGAGTTTTGTCAGAAAAATATTTTTCTCTTCCACCCTATACATATACGATTGAAGTTGGAAAAAGCGTTGAACCAACGAGTTATTTTGGCATGCTGATTTTATCTTCATAGATCGTCCCTGTTCGATAATTAGAAGTAAAATATTAGAAACGAAGCCGATCTTTGTGAAGTTTGAAAAAACTTTTTCTATACATCGTATAATTCGATTTTTTCTTCTATATAAATAAATTAATATATAATTAATTATAATTAAATAAATGAATATATACATTTGTATATATATTTAAACTTATATTTATAAATATATATTTATGTATATATATATGTATATATATATATATATATATATATATATATATATATATATATATTTATATATATATGTATGTATGTATGTATGTATGTATGCATGTATGTATGTATGTATGCATGTATGTATGTATGTATGCATGCATGTATGTATGTATGTATGTATGTATATATGTATTTATGTAAGTATGTACATATAACGTTTCAGACAATGATAGAAATAAAAAGCTCATTTCTTTTATAGAAAGTCTAGAAAACAATCTTTTTAAAGCAAATTGCTTTTCTATCTATCGCTTGCTAGTTTTTTTTTTTTATCTATCTTATTATCGTGTTCACTTTCGTTTGCGTCTCTAATACATCGATTAACATGATGTCTTTTAAACACATACTCTGAACTTTTAATGATTATTTGACAACAAATGAAGTAAAACAAGTAAATGCGTACATCGTCCGTGCGTTATCTCGATTTATTCGAAGATTCTTTAACTTCTTCGATATTCCATGATTCATTCTAAACGGCTGAACTTAATTTCTTTTTTCGATACTATATCTATTTTTTTCTTTCTTTCTTTTAAGTCATTATACTACCAACCACTAAAAATTCAATGTTCTATATAATTCAAT
>OU427000.1:1544733-1554733 GCA_911387935.1 Dolichovespula saxonica | reverse complement strand
CTTCGTAGATAATGTAAAGGACAATGAGACTCGAGTAAAAGTCAAAAGCGGGATATTTCGACCTGGTACGTACCCCAGCATTACTCTTCGTTTTCGTTCGTTGCTCCAGTTGAATAAATCAACCCGACGTACCGATGTTACTCTTCCTTTTTCTTTTCCTTAGTATCCCTTGCTTGAGGAAGGAAGAGGTACGGTAGAAAGCTCGTTGAAGCTATTTAACTGAAAATTTACCTACGGCTTGTGTACGACCGTCAGTAGGTTTAGCCTTCAGGTTATTCACTACCCTTTTTCGCAGAACTTTGTACGTTTTGTACAAATACCAAATTCCACTCTTCGTCTTGTCATGTACATTGTTTGTAGTACCCATGTAGATCGACGTTCAATTTTCTACGGGTTTGACCTAACATCCTTATTCTTTCAATATTGTGTGCCAGTCGTGTACGTAGAGAGTGGTACGTAGAGTATGCATACTTGATATTTCACGTGAAGATATAATTTTGCGAATTTTTCAACAACTATTTCCTCGAACACGTCGCTTAAACGCACATCAAATAAATTGAGAGTTTCACTTTGTTTTACGTAGAAAATTAAAATGAGAGGAAATTGCGAAAACGCAGAATCTGTTGTACGGGTGTCAAATCAACAGCAACAGCAACAGCAACAGCAACAGCCACAGCAACAAACAATCATCCAAGACGAACAACATCCCCACCATTCTTCAACCACGCCCGCTTGGGTTAATACAGACAGAACTGTGGTGAGTAATCGTCTGAATCCCCCCATTCCATCTCTTTCTCTTTTTCTCTTATTTTATTGTCCTGTGCTAGTATGCTTTCACGTACACTTACCTTCACACATATATAAGTAGCTACCCTTCTCACTCTCTCACCCTTCATCGTGTTCTATCGTTCGCAAGAGTCCCCCTTTCTCAATCGACAAAATGTCGCTTTTCTGCCTTTAATGGAGTTTTCTCGATCATCGAAAATATGCTGCTGATTTTTTCTTTCTTTTTGTTTTTTTTCTCATTTATAGAAGGAGGAACCGGTTGAAGACAAAAACGACGATTCGGGGATGTCACCGGGAGATTACACAAGTAATTCAACGTCCCCTATGAGCGGAGGATCTTTTTCAGCGCCAAATTGCAGCTTATCACCTGGAAGTTCAATTTCACAGGATTCGAATAATATCCAATCTAATAATTCGGATTATAGTCCACAGCAAATGTTTAATGAGTGTAGAGTATCTGGCGAATTCAACCAACACGGTCAGACTGATGATCCTCAAATGGCCATGAATGTTGTTTCTGACGATGTTAGGTCTACCTGCGATAACGGAGATGCATTTCAATGTCCCATTTGTGGTACAGTAAGTTTAAATAGGTATGTTGAAGAGTATTGTTATATGATAAAGCTATATATAAGATAGATCAATTAATTATGATATTAATTAAAAATGGTAATATAAGTTAAAAAAGGATCGTTTGCTTGCTTAATACATGTTTTCAATACGAAATAAAGCAATAATAAATGTTTTAAATACGCTATTACTTTTGCAGATCAAGTTTCTCGGAACATTTGTCTAATCATTACGACAATAGGTCCGAAATTCGAGATAACGGAAACAATGAATTGACTGACTTAAGCCTTCCCGGACCGTCTCGAGAAAGCAACAGTCAAACATCACCGAATCCTGGAGAAAGATCGGAAGTTGATGAAACTGAAGAACCTGGACTTCGAGTACCACGAGTGAACTCACAAGGAAGAGTAAAAACTTTTCGATGTAAACAATGCCAGTTCATTGCTTTAACAAAACTCGAATTTTGGGAACACAGCCGTAGACATATAAAGGCAGAGAAACTATTGACTTGTCCAAAGTGTCCATTTGTTACTGAATATAAACACCATTTAGAATATCACTTAAGAAATCATTTTGGCTCGAAACCGTTCAAGTGCGATAAGTGTTCTTATTCTTGTGTGAACAAATCGATGTTGAACAGTCATTTGAAATCACATTCAAACGTTTATCAATATAGGTGTGCCGATTGTTGCTATGCAACAAAATATTGTCATTCCCTTAAGTTGCATTTAAGGAAGTATACTCATCTACCTGCGATGGTTCTAAATGCAGATGGTTCGCCTAATCCATTACCAATTATTGATATTTATGGTACCAGACGAGGACCAAAAAACAAGTCTAAAGTGCAGAAGAAAGAAGGAACTGTTCGAAGATCGAATGTTGAACAAACAAATACAGTATCGGGAATGGTAACTCTATCTCCTCAAGCCTCACCTACAAATTCATTTGCTACTTCAATGAACTCAACTATTGTGAATCCTTCATCTTCCACTATGACCGATGGTAGTATGGTGAACGGCGTAGACAACAATTTGAACGTTGTTAGTCAGTCCACGGTTATGCCCTACAATCAAACATTTTCTGGCTATCAATTACCAAATAATTTACCAGCTCAGGAACCTCAAGAGAGGGTAATGCCATTAGATCTGACTACGCATACGCTACCATGTTCTTATGAAAACAGTACCATGAATAATCAACCGAGAAGATTGGTTACCTTGACCAAAGGAAAGGGTACCAACAGACGAAAGGGCAAGGCGTATAAGCTAGATCGTCGATTAGTTGTTTCGGATAATGAAACGGATGAAGAAACAACGCCACAATTGCAGCACACTCATGAGTTTTCGAGAACGATAGAAAACGACGTTCGTAGCTTAGAAGATCAATTGGAAGATCGTCAATCAGAAGATCATTCCGAAGATCATCCAGAAGATTATTCTGAAGATCGTCCAGATTATCACCTTCCATCGTGTTCAAGGGATCCGGTTCCAAGATATCGTCCCATCTCAAACGGTGATACTCTATTTTGCTATTACTGTGAAATAGCTTTTGGCAATGTTATAATGTATACGGAACATATGAATTATCATGGATATGAAGATCCGTATACATGCAATAAATGCGGTCACAAATGTAACGATAAGGTGATCTTCTTCCTTCATATAGGAAAATCGAAACATTAGTAAATAAGAGTGTTTCTCTCTCTCTCTCTCTCTCTCTCTCTCTCTCTCTCTCTCTCTCTCTCTCTCTTTCTCTCTTTCTCTCTTTCTCTCTCTCTCTCTCTCTCTCTCTCTCTCTCTTTCTCTTCGATCTATTTTAAACTATTTACATTATATTACTTAATATAAAAAATATAAATAGAAACAGAAAAGAACTTATAGCAGAAAGATCTTATCCATGATATTATAAAGCTATAATAACGATCAAATGAATTCTCCTATAATAAGAATTTTCACATGTTTCTTAAGAAAAAAATAAAAAGTAGAAAAAAGGAATTATTAGTAATAACTGTAAAAGAGTTTAACTCATAAACATCTTGTATTTGAGCGTAGAAATAATTACGCATAACTTCAACTAGTCAAAATTCTAGTTTTCTAAAATTTAAGTATACTAATTTCTAGTATATACGATAAATTATATGAAAAGAAGAAAAACGTTCTTTGATGTTAAGAAAGTTTATCTGCGAATTAAACTTCGTGATTTCATATTTATACATCTTTTGTATAAAAGAGACATAGTATAAATATATATATATATATATATGTATATACATATATATATATTTATAGTATAGTATAATTAAAAACGAGATGTATAAAATTATACGTTTTCGAAAGGAATTTATCATAAAAAGAGTATATAATAATTATATAGAAATATATATTTTTCGAAGTATAAAAGTTTTACTGTTTAGAAGAAAAAGTGTAATTATATTTGTAATTGAGATCCATGAACTTCGATGGACGGTACTTGTTAATTTGATCAGACGAATTATGCGTTGAATTAATTATTTTTTTTTTGATCGACGAAATTTTCGTTTATATCCAATCAATTGACTATATTATATTTTTTTTCTTTTTATGTTGACATTTAACGCATCGTCGTTATTTATTTTCGAACAATAGATATTTTTTATTTTTTTTCAACACAATCCGTTCCATCGTAAGTTCGTTCCGATTTTCTTTATTATTATGGCACAAAAAATGAAGAACAAATAATCGTATCGCTTATGTATGCCAAGAACCATTTATTCAGGATTTAGACTTAATATTATTGTACTTAATTTTCCGACATTCCGCTGATATCTATATATATCTATGAATATATATATATATCATTTCAACATATATATATTTATTATTTATATAAGACGAAAGAATTCATTTTATTAATTTCTTTTTTTTTCGCATTCTGTTTTATCGATCGTTGATTAAAACAAGACTGCAGCGCCAGTATTATTAGTGCCTAGTATTAGTTACATTATAATCTTAAACCGAATTTAATACTTTAAATATAATGCATTTTGATATGACCTATATACCTATAATGATACTAGAAAGTAAAAAGGAAAATGTAACTTTAGAAACGATTGTGATTAATTGAAAGATTATCGACCGTCGATATAAATCAACTTCTTGAATGCTTTTTCTTCTTTATTTCACTGCTTCAAACAATTTAAATTCTATACTTTCTCACTTACAATATCGTTAAAACGTTTAAACAATAATGAAATTATCGAATGATACCATTAGAGGAATTAGCATTTACTTTTGATATTAAGTCGATAAGTTTATAAGATTTTTCCTTGAACTGTTTTGACCAAGTCGGTATTTCAGAGTTCTTCTATAAAAAATGATAATTGTCATTGTCAAATCATAGTAGTAGACTCACATAATACAATGATTAGATGTTAACACCCTAAGTTTCCGATTAGATGTTAAAATAAAAAATGTTGTTTTCTTTCGGAACCACTCTCATCAATATTTCCAAAAATTTCTCAAATAATTTACTGTTGATGTTATTATTCGAAAGTCTTATTAATTCGACATTATCAATTGACTATTCAGTTTATTTTCACGAAGTTTATTGACGCGAGTTTGTCCAGTGGAACGAAAAAGAAGTTTATTCACGGACGATTTTTCTATCGAACGTCAAACCATACTGGAGCACGTGAGCACGTCAATCAATTGCCGATCAATATGCAAATTGTCACGGGTCGACACACACATAGGTAATTATTCATTTAATTCGGATCTCGTATACAGGGCGAAAGAAAGTTTCGATTTACGAAAGAAAAAGTTTAATAAATTTAATCGAATCTTCTTTCTAATACCTTTTTTTAAGTAGCTTTGAACTTAATGATTTTGGTACTTTCGAATTCAATCAATTTTGAAAAAGGCGTAAGTATTACGATATGGACGTTACAATTATTAATCTTCTTTTTTTGTATCCTCTCAGATAGAAAAAGAAGTACGTTTTAATTAATTTTAACGTAAGCATTAATAAAAATATAGGTTATAGGTTATCTAAAACGTGGATGGTAGCGGCGAAGCTTCTCTTTGTGCTTTTCTAACGAATCGATTAATAGACGAAACGAGCGGAAGAATGTAACAGAAAAATAAAAGAGTCGTCATAGACGGTGGCCGTTTTGAAGCAGCGTTGTGACGTTAATTGCCGGCTTTTAATTTCAATCGATGGAATAGAGATAAATGTAGACAATTGGTAGTATTAAGTAACTTTGGTACGTTTTTATAATATAGAAGGAATATCTCGAAAATTTATAGAAAGTTTTAATTGAAAACGAACAACTTCGGTTTCGACCGCGTTTAGTTAATATTGGAGATTGGCCTAGATTTTAGCGTGAAACCTTTGAAATGAAACTGCCAGTTAAATGAATGCAATTTTCGATATGGAGTGTTGAGAGCCGTCACTTCGCGAACAATTTAGCTTTTTATTGGCATAGTAATAAATGTATCTTTTGTTGCGAGAGTTTGAGAAAGGCGTAATATTATAAATAAACAAAAAAGTATGCTTTTGCTTTTATAAATGCTTAATGTCGCTTTTTATCTTATTCCTTTTTATGTATAATTTAATAGCTGTTATATTTTTAATCTTTCATTATATAAAGTTATAAAATCAGTCTCATACGACATTTCCTCCTTGTAAAAAGACGATTATGTTGATTTTTGGGGCGAAGTAAATTCATTCAAATCCTACGAGATTTTCTATTTCGAGCGAAAATACGATGAATACGAGAGAAAATAGGGAGAGAGCGAGAGAGAGAGAGAGAGAGAGAGAGAGAGAGAGAGAGAGAAAGGGTGAGAGAAGGAGAAATTTGAGCAGAAGCAAACGATGAGTAACGTCAGTGTGACATAGAAAAGGAGATTTGCATAAATAATATATTGAGTAGTGCAACTTCCGAAATAAAGAGGAATGAGATAGTTCTACTTCGGCAACTTCGAATATGTTCCTTCTGAAATTATCCACGGTGATTGATGAAACGTCGTAACATCGATCGTTTTCTCTTCTCCTCCTCATCGTTCTCCTTCTCTTCTCGTTGTCACAAAACGATGACATGTCTTCTCTTTTGTTTGTGAGTTTTCTAAATAGATATCTGTAAAGAGAAGGATAATCAATATGGAACTACTTTCGTTTTTATTTTTCTTTATACGCAAGAGCTATCGAATTAATTAGAAAAAAGATGGTATATTTTTTATTATACACAATACTACCGTTTAATTATGAAATATCGATAACACAACGTTAAGTCCATATTCGATGCTTTTTTTGTTTCTGTTGTCGGCTTCTTTACCTCGTTTCTTTTTCTCCTGACGTTAATAACAGATCGAATTTACATGGTCTCACCAATTCGAAAATCAAAGTACCGTCACGCATTTAAATTGCGTTCCAAAATAATACCTTGTTATCGTTTTCACATTAGATGCTATTATTTCTTGAAAAAAAAAAAAAAAATATGGAACGTATGTAATAAATCTTTCAAATATGTGTAATTAGCTACCTTTCTCACTCACTCAACTCTCTCACTCTCTCATTCTTGAAGAAATAGTCGCACGATACGCATGATACCATTCATGTTATACAATTCTCACAGACGTAACATTAAAATACGATTGGGCGATTTAAATCGTCGTTGTACATGCGTTTTTCTAATATCTTTTATCTTTCGTGAAAAAACACACATTCGCTGTATATACACATATTATATATATATATATATATGTATATATATACAGCTGTATATACACATATTATATATATATATATATATATATATATATATATATATATATATATATATATATATATATATATAATAAATTCGCGTTGATCGTGTCAAAATATGATTAAGTTTCTGATTGACCTATCACACCTTTTATCTATGGTTTACACGTACGATAATGCAATATATATATATATATGAAAGTGTGTGTATGTGTGTATATATATATGTGTATATCTATATATACATATGTACAAGTCGTTATATATGCAAACGATATCGTTTGAATGTATTCAAAAGGCTAAAGTTAACTTCCAGGAATTAATTACTGGTGATCTGAGTGTTTTCGTTTGAAGCTTTTTCTTAATGAATCGTGCAAACTCGTTTAATCGTTCGTCTTCATAGCGAGAATGCTCTGTAGGAAAATATTTTCTCGAATGATTTTTCTCTCAATTAAAACATTTTTAAAAGTTGCGCGAAATTCTATCCGTGTTTTTTAATGTCGTTTGATGTACGAATGCAAACATTTGCGTACGTGAATGTTTGAATTCGAAAAAGAATATTCGATAAATTTGACTTTTTAAATTTTCAACGTGTTTCATATTTTCAATACATCTGTATCTAATTTGGTCGAAACTCGATAAAGATCCATTAATTCGTTTTTTACGTTTGTAAGCTCGAATCGAGTTTAGTTGTAGATAATATATATGTATATATACAAAAGGAATCACGATCGATTTGAATAATGGAATTTTTGAATTACTTTATCCATGGATTTAGTTTCGCTTTAAAATTGAATTCGCGTTCTGGTTTTCGTCCATTTTTCTTTTATTTTCTTTCCTTTTCTTTTTTCTTTTTTTTTTTAATTTTTTTATTTCCTTCGAAATTCGAGTATTCCTTCGGTCCTTCAGAATATCTTTGAAGTACCTATTTGCTCTCGCCCAATATCAGTAACCCTACGTTATTGTGCATTTTTACGATATTATTATGACGCCTTTAAACTTTATTCCGAATGAAAATCATGGTAATCGATTTTTCGAATTCGTTTGAATAATGAGTTGAATCGTGCGTCGAGAGTCCGAAGTCGGACACGTACAGATCGGATTATGAATTGCGTAACGTAGCTAAAGCTATTATATTTAGGCCATCGTTCTTAGCGATACCTCTAACTTTATAATTCACGATCGGTCAGACTATAAAACTTTGTCCGTGCTTCGTCGATATCGTTTTCGACGTTGCGTATAATAATTTATAAGCTTGGCAGTGATCGCTTCGAATTTGGTCCGACTGCAACGACGTACGTATATTTTTTGGCTTATCCTTCCGAGTTATTCCACTCGAACGTTTCGATAAAGCGATATTCGAGAGATCGAGTTGCATTTTTTGTTATTTTTTCTCTCTTTCTTTCATTCTTTCTCCTTTTATTTATTATTATTATTTTTTAGAAAAAGTCTCTACAACAACAAAATAATAAACAGTAATGTATGAATAAATTTTTCTTATTCTCCTATCAAATATCAATCAATTATTATCGGTTTATACGTCGGTTCGCCTTATCGAACGTTAAAAAATAAACTAAAATATTTCGATCGATATGTTTGACTTTATATTCGAACGTTATTCCTTTGTATTATAGTTTCTATAATCGGATACAGGTATTCGTCGATTTAGCGAATGATTTTATTCTTATCAAGTTAGACAGTAATTATTAATTCATCTTCTTAATTGACTTTAAATTCTGAATTCGCGAGGAAGATAATATATCGATGATTTCTAGGGGGGGGGGGGAGGGAGGAAGAAAAAAGAACAAAAAACAAAACTACAAAAAAAAGAACGAAAAAATTGCCTCGAAAGATTTCTTTTGAATCGTTTGAAGACGAATACCTGCCTATTAGCGATAACGCGCCCGGAAACGCTTCCATTGACGTAACGTTAGCAGCGGCGATAGCAGCGGCAGTAGCAGGGCAGTATCAACAGCAGGTTCAAGGATTCTCGGAGAAATTTTCGGTCATCCTTAGTTCGGCGCATATCTCGGCGGATTTCGTTCGTTCGTTTATTCGTTCCGCCGACTATGTGTGCTATAAACACGTCTCCTTTTGATTGATCACATTGATCACGACGGAGGCTTGAGTCGGCAGCTCATTCTGGACGGGCACACCTGTAGGCACCTCCTCTAGTATCGGTCAAAGAGTCGTCGTTCTTGAAACCGCTGCAGAAGGTGGTGGTGGTGGGGGCGGCGGAGAGATCACAACGTCCGGCTCACCCCCTAGATCGCAATCGAATCTCCAGAGGATGCTTTCAGGGTGGTCACCTCCTGTTTAAAATTATATTCCCCTTTTTATATATTTTCGACCACACGACTGATCATTTTTATATTTGATAATATGTTTTTACCTATTCGTATAAATAATGAGAGACATTTTGATGGAAGAAAGAGAGAGAGAGAGAGAGAGAGAGAGAGAGAGAGAGAGCGAGAGAGAGAGAGAGAGAGAGAAAGAGAAAGAGAGAGAGAGAGAGAGAGAAAGAAAGAAAGAGAAAGAGAGAGAGAGAGAGAGAGAGAGAGAGAGAGAGAGAGAGAAAGAAAGAAAGAGAAAGAGAGAGAGAGAGAGAGAGAGAGAGAGAATTGCAATTACTGAGAAACGAGTCTTCGTCATCGACATCGAACGCATCTAACCTTGACCCAAGACGATGCCTGAAGAGCCCCGTCTCTGTTTCAGTAGGGCTGCCTGGTGCTTGTGCGCGTGACTGTGACTGTGACTGTGGCTGTGATTGTATGAATGAGAGTGGCAGTGTGTGTGACGTGTGTGCGTAGGTGTGACTTTGCACGCTGGCTGTGGTGGCTGTTGCTGCTGCTGTTGCGGCTGCTGTTGTTGCTGTTGCTGAGGACGAGGATGAGGATGAGGC
>OU427000.1:1399733-1539733 GCA_911387935.1 Dolichovespula saxonica | reverse complement strand
AGGTAATCTCTTTTTTCTTTGGTAGAATGAATTCCATGGGACATGTACACCCAAAGGCGGTCGAAAGGGACTCAAGAAGAATTTGCATAAACGCGTAACGTGTGATTTAGGTGACGTTCACAACGTATCACCGGAAGAGACCAAGTTTCGCGGACCGTTGCGGATGTATCTATTTGAATGTGTATATACATGTATATATATATATATATATATATATATAATAGGTCCACCTGCGTATCCGTGGCTCTCTCCTGTCTTTTTCTTTGACCAAAGATAGCAAAAGATACGTCTGAACTCCAAGAACCTCTGAATTCCGTGAGATCCTTTCCAACATCCCTTTAGAAACTCAAGTACTAGCCACGACTAGTTCGAATTACGCGAACCTTCCTCGTGAAAGTTCATAGAAACCTTCTCAAGTTATAATTACGAGGAAATTAATGGAATAAGACTCTCAAAGATTGGATCTAGTAAGAATGAACTAGAGAATTACTCTCTGACTCTTTGTCAGAATTTCGTATAATGTTATTGTCAAGTAATCGGTTAAATATGATCGAAATGAAATTCTGTTCAAGTGAAAGGCATAGAAACACAGAAACTCTGAAGTCAAGTTGATTAAAGATTATTGTCGATAGGATTTTAATTCCATGTTAATTGGACAATGCGCCGAATTGGATGTTCGTAAATTGTATGTTTGACGTCTCTCCGAAAGTCGCGTTTTAGTTTGCTCGGAAACGTTTTCTTATAATGTAAATTTTTGTTATAAGTGATTGATTCATTAAACCTAAATGCAGATACGATTGCAAAATTTATTTTCGAAATTAATTTGACCTGTCCCGAAGTTACGATGTCATAAGTTAAATCAATGCTAGGTTTCCCTAAATATTTATGTTTCATCGGTAAAAGATAAATATTCGAATGAAAATAATACCAACGTGTAAAAGAATTTTCAATGAAAATATTTTCAGATAACTGAAAATATTTGCTTTTAATCATTGATAGTATCGTTAGCGAGTAAAATATTACATAACGTGATATATTAATAATTTATATACATTAATAAAGGTTCTTTTGACGAAAATGAGATGTGGGAAACGGTGAAAAATTTGTACGGTACAGTTGGGACTTTGAATGTAAGATGACGACTAAAATAAGAAGTTACGTTTACTTTATAATAAGATGTTCCGTTTACTTTGGCCCAGGAATAAGCAAGGGCATCGTCTTAAAGAAGAGAGCAATTAGTAGCACGGTTGCTGTTTTAGAATATTTTTCCCAAGTGAAATAAGACAGTTTTCCGTACCGCTGATCGTGAGAAGATTCGTATCAAAGATAAAAATGGGATAAAATGGGATAAAACGGACTGGAAAACAATTAAAACATTTAAGAGGAATAAATCCTAATAAATCGAAAGATAATTTTTTAATCTTTTTTTCCTTTCCTTTTTATCTTTTTTTCTTTTTTTTTTTTATCCAGGAATGATGAACGTTCGCTCATCAACGACGTAGAATATTCGGTGATATTATTCAAGTACAATTATCTTTCAATTTTCCTTGCTACTTTTCATCAGTGCGATCGAGCGAGAAAGAGAGAGAGAGAGAGAGAGAGAGAGAGAGGGAGAGAGAACGAGCGAGGGAGAGAGAGAGAGAGAGAGAGAGAGAGAGAGAGAGAGAGAGAGAGGGAGAGAGAACGAGCGAGGGAGAGAGAGAGAGAGAGAGAAAAGAAGAGAAAAATTTCACTTTACGATCGTTAGAGAGGAAAGACCGAGAGATAAATAGCCGGAAGCTGGAGTTAGATTCTCCTACGGGCGCAGGCAAACTGCAGTCGAGTTATCGTCGAAACATGCAATTAGCAGTTCTTCTACAATTTAGTGGGATTTTCCTT
This sequence comes from Dolichovespula saxonica, assembly GCA_911387935.1. Classification (NCBI taxonomy): domain Eukaryota; kingdom Metazoa; phylum Arthropoda; class Insecta; order Hymenoptera; family Vespidae; genus Dolichovespula; species Dolichovespula saxonica. Next base: position 1,537,855 of record OU427000.1, on the reverse strand, counting down.
GAAAAGTCGTGGAGACCTCTTTGCAATCTCGTTGAGTATCTTCCCGCCACTGGTAAAGTATCTAACTTACGAAGTACATCGAGGGGGAATGAGGAGGTTGAAAAATAAAAAAGAGGGAGAAGCGAGGAAGATCATAAGGCGAGATTCCTTCGAAGGACTCGTACTGAAAACTCACGGAGAGAATGAAAATGCAACGTTCTATTCTTTCCCTTGTGTTTTCTTGCGGTTGAAAGCATTTTCTTTTTTATTGCTCAACCAGACAATAATCGTACCAACGAACAAACTCTATAGTTTTGTACGCACTTATGTGCACTTATTTCTCTTCGGTAATACCTATTTTCCTTTTCCTTTTTTTTACCCTACCTTTTTTGAATTTTCCATTTGACGTTACATCAGATATATCAACGTTAAATTTCTTCTTGTGAAAGATCCGAAATGGTGGGGGATACGTTTAAGCACTTACAATGGAGCAGTCGTACGCACATAATGCGTACAAATCAGGATTCCTATTTGGTAACACGTCTATAAAATACAGCGTTTGTCAGAGATGCCTTGAGGTTTTCAAAATTTTCTAAGCTCGCCGTGAATACGATGTTTCTGGTTGGAACGATCTTGGAGTTTATGTACCACCTTCGCATTTACGTTCGAAGGATGTAGTAAAGCATTTGCATGTTAACTCGTACGCTCCCTATCATTGTTGCGCAGTAGAACGGATTTACGAGTACGATGTAGAATCGATTTTTCTTCCTCGCAGTTTTCCGAACTACAAGCAACGATAAGGGATTTTATAAAAAAAATATCGTTTTTTGAACGACAAAAAAAAAGAAAAGAAGAAAAAAGAGAACGAGTATCGACTTGTCGTCAAAGTGTTTCAAGATTTTCTCTTTTGCTTAACACGAAAAAAGGAAGATAGGTTATTAAAGATAAATGATTTTCAAATCTTCTTACCGATATTTTCGACCCCTAGAGCGCTAGCTTTACTCTCCTTATTCTTCTCATCTCTGTTACACACGTCTCCTGTATTCTTCCACCACTTATCGTAGAGGATCTGTATTACACCTTTCTCCTGTAGCTCGAGAATGGCTAGAGATATTTTATCCCTCCAGGGTGAGCCTGCATATAAAAAGCCTTCGTTAGTTTGGTCAAGGATCTTGCTATATTTATCCTTTTCTCTCTCTCTCTCTCTTCGTCAATTTTCATTTCTCTACGTCTTTCTTTACTTTCATTTTATTTATGAGAATACAGACAAAAGTAAGAAGGTCGTTTTGAATCTTTCTGACGAGATTATTTTTTCTTTTTTTCTATTATTTTTTCTGCTTATTTATAAGGAAAAAAATAACTTGTTCGGAAGGTTAATCGATCTCGATGTACGTGTTTTACTTTTTGGACACGATAGAAAAAAAGAAAATAATGAATGTTCCATGTTAATAGTACTCACGTACTTTTTAATGACAATTCCAATGAAAACGCGTATTTGTAATTAAGAGAACTACTGTACTTAAGTAAAAAAGAAACGACCTTCGCGTTCTGTTTTTACACGTATTCTATTAAAATATACTATGAATGGAAGCGTGATTGTAAAGGGTAGAATGAATAAGGTGGCCAGTAGGCAGGTATGTATATCGAGTTTTTTTCTTTGGTAGCATGATTTTTCGCGTTGGAAATAAAAACGCATATTAAATAACTAGCAATTCCTAAAAAAATATGAGTAAAATAGTAACAGAAAATTAGGATAAAAAGTGACTCGTTTTTATATTAAAATTGATTTGCCTTTTCATGATGTAAATTACCTTTTGGCGTGGCTATTCCATATCCCTTGCTATCCAATAAACCTCCTATTTGTGTCAAATTACAGTCTCTTTGGACTGCATAATCCAGCATTGTAGATTCCATGAGAAACGCGTAATCACCCTCCAATACTCTTTTTACCCCTTCCTCGTAAGTTTTTACAAAAACGGAAGGAGTTTTCGATTCCATGAATCTCCACATTTTTTGATAAGTTCCAATTTTCGAATCCTATCAATCGGTGAATCGTTATAAGGTGGAAAATAAAATGATATTTTACGTGTAACAAATCGTTTAATTTTGTAAATGTAAATTTTAGGCTTACCCTAAAGAAAGTCATTGTACTGCCACCTTCTAAAGTGCCGTAAGATATCTCGGTTTGTTCCGCTAAATCGGCAGCATTTTCTATTGGGGTTATCATCCTTTCAACCGTTAAAAAGGCTGCGAGATTTGCCGTATACGAGGAGATGATTATTAGCGTGAAAAACCACCATATTCCACCAACTATTCTCGTACTGGTCGCCTGAGGAAAATGGTAACGAGATCCTTTATATGAAACGAAGAGAAAGAAATCTGCGAGTAATCCTCGGTACAATAATAATCGATAACAATTGTTATTGTCTTTTCTAAGCCAATTTTTTTTTCTTCTACGAAATATCTTTCTTTATTCGAAAGTAATTTATAAATCTTATGAAATCTAACACAAATTTTTCGATTAGATCGATTAGATGTTTTTATACGAAACGTAGAAATAAAATTGAATTAGTCGGAATAAAATTTATATGTAACGAAGTTAGTTTGTAAAGTTTCACTAATATAATATAAATCGAACGATAGCGGCATTCACTTCGTAAACGTCGAAGGATTATTTCTCAAAAACTTTCTCTTGTTTTAGCTGTTAAATAATACCCGATAAAGGGAAGAACCGTCGGCAATGAATTCGATTTAATTTAACAGACTCGTCGAGCGATAAAATCGAAGCTACGAAGCGTTAAAATAGAACTCAGACTATTCGCGCCTTTTCCATTAAAGTCTAAACTTTTCCTTTCGTTCCCTTCTCTCGCGACTGGAATTCATCGCGTAAATTTGAGAGAGCTATTTTAAACCGAAAGATTTTCTCATTCGACTTCTCGTTTGATATCATTTTAGATGTCTTCCTATTTTACGTTATACCAGGGTACGCATTTTGTTCTCTGAACATTTCAAAAGCACTTGGAAAATGAATCGAAAATTCATGAAGTGCGAGCTATTCAAATTTAAGGTATAATCAAGTCTATATTTCGAAGTTTATATCTTCTCGCTATTCTAAGAACGCAATAATACGATTCCTTTATGCGTTTGTTACGCTTTCAATGAATTTTCCCTTCGATTAAAAACCGAGTTAGACGTCCAAGAAAATAAGAATATTTCATTTGTAAGCAAAGACAAAAGTTTTTCGTTTTTTTTTGCAAAAGCAAATAAAACATACGATTACGAAAGAGAAGATTTCTTATGTCCAATTATGATCACGATAACTTTCATTAAATAATGAATAATGTATAATAAAAAGAACTACAGAGAATTTGTGTTTTTACGATTACCTAATCATCAAAAATATCTAATTTTCTATTTTGTAATTAACACAACGTAAAGGATCGTTCGCAGTATTGTGTAAGTTTGAGTATCATAACGCATGAAAAAATATCGACGATAGTTCACGTATATATAAATATATTTATTTACATGTATTTGTAGACAAAATGTCGCACGGACGTATTCGATTCTTTTCAGTATTTTTTCTTTTTTCTCGCCTTTAGGAATTTATTCATAATTTGTACGATGCATTTCTTTTAACTCTATGAAAGAGATTGCAAAATATGATTCAAAACGCATAAACATGGTAAGAGTAAACATGGTAAGAGTAAATAATGTTAAAAAAGTAATATTTGCCTGTGTAATAGTAGTAACGAGCTTACTTTTTCATATATACGTTGGTTCTGACGGTGAAAAATACGGATAAACAATAAGCAGAATTGTTCTTGAATGATTTTCATTTGTACATAAATTTTCCTCCTATGCTTCCGTTTATCGAAAAGCCAATTCACCGTTATATTGGAAAATAACTATGTATATAGACAAATGTATACACAAAATTGTAACACGAGTATCACGTTGAATAGTCGATTAACATGGAAATCGAAACGACTTATCGATTCAACGATTCGCGAGTGAGATTACAATCGGGCGTGTTCGATCTCAGTAAGAGTACAAAAAGAATATTCGTCTGAAGTAGAGTATCGTATTATACGAAGATGATGATGAAAAGAAAAAAAAAAAAGAAAAAGAAAGAAACAAAAGGAAGGAAAAGGAAAATAAAAGATTGAAGTACTAAGCTTGGTAATAAAAAAAAACATGGAAACATTGGGTGCTCAGCTGCAATGTGCATGCAGGATGCAATGACAAACTCTGACACGATTTATTGTTTCCCGTTGGTACTCACGTAGATCGTGGATCCGACTAGGATGCCCACCGATGCAAACTGAGCTTATGCCTTCTATTCGTCATCTTTTTTATCGACTTATTTATATCCGTTTTTGAGCTATATATATATACAAAAGAAAACTAAGTTTCGTTTGCAAAATATTCGAAATTCTTGTTGAACATTTTATCTTTCGTCCAACTTGAAAAATACGTCCAAGAATCATCGCCGAAAATAAATCTTATGCGGATAAAATTTCAGTGACATATTTAAATTATGAATTTTTATTTATACGAAGATAACGATTACGAGGAAATCGATAGTTTCAATAGTTTCGATAGTTTCGAAAAGCTGTGAAACTCGAGAACAGACTCGGTGGCTCTGTGGCGACAGGTTTAAATCGAACTTTAAGTCACTGTTCTGTTGTATATAAAGGCGTCGATTTTGAATCTAAAAGTTAGAGTTAATTATTAATTATCGTATATTGTTAATTATTGTCAATTTTCATCTCAATTAGAAAATTGGAAAAAAGATCTTTTGTTATTCCAGCAAGTGATAAAACCATACGGTTTTAGATAGTTTCACGAACGATCAAAATTTTCCAGTACCTAATAAATATGCTAAGTGCGGTTATAGATGTTTTGGATTAAAAAAAGCAAAGTTAAATGCGAGCACTGAGAATATTTACCGACCTAGCAATCGTAGAAAGCAGAGGAAAGCGGACATGCGTAGGAAGTTCGTTGAACAGCGATGAATTGAGGGAGAGAGAAAAAGAAAGAGAAAGACAGACAGACAGACAGACAGAGAGGGAGAGAGAGAGAGAGAGAGAGAGAGAGAGAGAGAGAGAGAAAGTAAGTTAGTTGTTGAAGGAGAAGTGCAAGAGGGAATGAGGGTAGTGGTTGGCCGAAAGTTAAAGAAGTAGTCCAATGGTGGAGCACCTCGTTGAGTGTACCTTGGGGTTGAGCCCGCTGCCCTGTCTTAGGAAAGTACCGGTGATGAACCAGAAGCTGTTGCTAACGCTAAACTGGTTTTCGACGACATCGCTATCCGCTAAACAAGGGTGCGGATTATTCCATTCATAAGGACTGAATCTTGCCATCACGAAGAGTGTAAAGCTGACTAGCATGTACGCGGCCAATACGTACAACCAAATCTCCACCGCCAATGGATTCATGAAGGAGAAGAGTCGTGTCGGCTGACTGGATGGCACCTAAATGATATTATACTACGATTTTAATTAAAAAGGATCTCGCAAACGAAATCTCCATAAATCGGTGGCTATATTGAAGAAATATATACATATCCCTTATTTTACAGTGTCATGCGATCATATTTTTGTTTTTAAATAGAATATGAAGAAAGTAATGTTAGTTTATAAGAAATTGTTTATGAAAATTATTAATAATAAATTTTGTTAACATAAATTTGAATATTAAATATATACGGATTGGAAAGTGTTAGTTTCGGAAAAATTGGTTTTACAAAGTGTTCAATAAATAGTTTATAACAAATTATTAAATTTATAATTGTATATATATACATACATACATATATATATATATATATATATATATATATATATATATATATATATATATGTATATGAATAGCAATATGGCTTATTTGATGAAATTAATAAAAAACCTTTTTTTTACTATTATTTATAACAAATTGTTTATAACAAATTGTTAATTAACCATTATTGATACTCTTGTAAAATTAAGAAAAATTCTTCCTTTAAAATGGTTTTTGTTTGAAGTCTCTATGACTCTTCGTTCCGCTGATATTCTAATATAAGTAAAAAATATATATATTGATCAACTGACCTATATAATTTCTTTCAAAAAAATGTCTTGACACAGTGACCTACATAAATTCTTGGATCTCAATTGTTTTTAGTACTTATTACTTGCGTACGCACGTTACTACATATGTGATTATTCGGAATTATGAATGGCAAATTAAAATGTCCATATCTTTCGAATGGAAAGTCGTATTAGATTATATCGTCATAATTGAAAGGATTTTCAGAAAATATACGATCAAACTTTAATCTATAGGACACTGTAAGATACGGATATCATTATGTGTATTGTTACCATCTATGTATATATATATGCATATATCATATGCATTTATTTGAAATAGAAAAAACTATATTCTATCAAGAATTATATAAAATAAATATTTTTTTCGTATTTCATAAGTATAAAATATCTTTTTTCGAGCAAATGACAGTTTATATAATAACATTATTTTTTTTTTAATTTATATACTGTGTAGACTCGTGAATATTCTAGTTTTCATTTCTCGTCGGGTTAAATCAATATATTCATTGTAGTACATACATGTACATACGATGCATTTAAATTTGAGTAAATAATTATAGATTGAATGATGACTTTCATCAGCGAATATAAAATTGTATTAATAAATAATTTGAAAACCATAGACTTTGTGCATACGCATTATAATGCAAGCTATCCGCGCTTAATTTAACATATTATTATGATTGATAAAATGTTCATGAGTTATTCATTTATTAACATCAAGCTTATTGAATTATTTTAATAAGAAAGAAAATCTCTCGATTCAAACTTTATGCCAAAGAAAAAGTATTTAACATTAAATTAATTTAATGAAAATTTAAAAAAGAAAAATGATCTTAAAGTTACCTTACCTTAAATAAGATTCCAATACCAAGGTTCATAAAAGGCTTCGTGAAATCTATCACACTTTCTCTGGCATAATTGATCGTCATAGAAGCAACTGCAAGATCTGCTCTCTGTAAATAACAAATGAAATACATTAAAATCATTTCTAACTTAAATATTTGTTATTTATTACTTTCAAACGGATCTGATTTTTTTTTTAAGAAAAAGAAGAATTTACAAGAAGAAATATTTGCTGAAAAGACTTATTGGAGAACAGATAAGTATATGTATTTTGACTTTCGAAAAGAGTATTTTGGAATAAGTATATTTAATTTTTGAACTAGTAAATATATTTATAAAATAGATATATAAATATATTAAATAAATAAATATATATATATATATAAATATATTAAATAAATAAATATAAATATAAATATATTATAAATATATTATACATATACATATATTATAATATATTATAATAATAATAAAATATATTATAATATATTATAAATATAAATATATTAAAAAAAAATATATATATATATATATATATATAAATTGAAAAATATATATGACTTATAAAAGAACGACCCTCTTTGTCCTGCCACTCACGGTGAAGGTGCTTTCTAGGTTAATGTGTCATTCTTTTTTAGGAAGGTCTCTACATCTTTTATAAAATGCTGATCTTTGGGGTTAGGAAAGTAGTTACGTCAGCACTACTGTTATTACGAGAGACGCGAATTCTTTAGGATTTGAAGGTGAATTTATTTCCATAGTAATTTTCAATGTCACTCGTCAACAGAGTGAGTTTCGTTGATCCGTCAAATCGTTTCATTACTCGAAAAGAAAGATATGAAAATACTTTCTTCACAGACTCTTATAAAATCACGTTAATTTATATAATCGACGTAATAATTGCATGAACCTCTTAATTAATTTCCAAGACTTAAATTTTTAATTAAATAAGAGTTAAGAATAAGAATTAAATAAGAAGCTGCTAAAAGAAATTTTAAAATGACGTCCGTGTAATTTAACGTTTGAATTTCTTGGTAATTATCGCAAACACTTTAATTTGCGATAATAAAATCCTTAAAACGCAATAAACGAGACTTTCTAAGTTGCTTTGTGCCTTTAAAGTATCTCCTCAACACCTTTTACGCCTTTATAACATCGGAATGCAACGGCGAAGTGCAGCAATCTCTTTCTCTACATTCGAAATATGCTCATTTGAAGTCTCTCGAAGGAATGCTTTTTGTTCACGTTCCCTTTTTAATGCTTCTTATAGAGACGTTGACCTAAACGTGACACCAAGGTAGTGAAATATAGTGCTACCTTCTATCTTCTTTATCGAGAAGCGTTTCGTTAATATTACGAATAAATCGAAAAATAAATAATATGTAGATATGTTGGGAAGTTTTTTTGTAAAATATTCAAGACTTTTGAAACATAACATTGGGAAAAAGTTGTGGAATTTTAAAAAATAAAATCTACGTGGACAGATACGTATCGGATTTTAATTTCAGTAAGTCCGTATTTTTACAATTCAAATGGCGTATGTAACATCTGTGAACCGATCTACGAATTGGAATATTGGATACGGTCTTTTTTTCTGGGAGACACATTAAATTAGATGATCGTTGTGTAGCAGTATGCATAATGAATTTTCTTTCCGAGGGACAGATTTATTGCGTTGGTAGCCGAGACTGCTTTACATATAAAATTAACCTCTACTTCCTCATGAACATGACTTTACCGATTTTTGATATTACTTTTCCTGTTTTTTTTTTTTTTTATTCTTGTTTTGGTTACTTTTTATACATGACTCAATTATCTTTTTTTTATATTTTATTATATTATTATATATTATTGCATGATAGTGATATATACATATGTATATTATTATTATTATTATTATTATTATTATTATTATTATTATTATTATTATTATTAACAATATTGTATATAATAAAGTTTATTGGATATAATGTTAATAGGGATATATAATAACATTTTTAATGTTAAATCAAATTCGTTATGTGGCTTACCTTTTCCATGAGCTCGCGTACGATGCCATTCCATTCTTTGGTATCAGGATTATAAACTCCATACATATGGTCGGGTACCAAACGAATAACATATTGGAAGCCAACTTGTCCGGCAATCCATTTAAGTAAATCGATACAAAATCCTTCGAATCTTGCATTTCCAGTTAAATTTTTATCTTCCTTTACCATTACGTATGGTCTCTCCTGTGAATAACCAATATATTGTAAAAAATAATTACTTTTTAAAAATAATTACATCTTTTGCACTTTGTAATCGTAATTTCAAAATTTTTCTTCTAAACGTACAGTAGGTATGAATTATGTTAAAAAAACACAAAAGATTGTATAGCCAGAAAAAGTAATTACGATATACGAAAATATCAAACAGTTTTAACTGTTCGTTGTCTTTAAGCGCAGTTTGAATGTATGACTTTTACATTATTCATTCTGTAAATCTCCGATTTATCTGTACGTCGTGTTTATCTTGATTAATGGATGCAATTCATTTATGAAGCTTTTAACATGGATTAAACATTCCTATCACGAGTGTAATAAAACATAAAATACGTATCATAAGTTCTTTTAGAAACATATACATACGTAAATAAATATATTATAAAAGATCCGTGATTTTGTAAACTGAACAATAAAATGACGAAGTAATAAAGATATAGGTATTTAGTGCATTTGAATATTGGAATGACTCTGTGAAATTCTGTAATTACACCGTAGATTATCATATCGCCGTGAATTGCAGGAAATATTATTTCATTTCGTACTAATATTTGACTTTTGATTAATGTTCCGGTTCCATTTCTTATTGTTCCTCTTCTACTAAAGAAAAATGGGTAATTCGATTGTACTATGATTTACCTCTCTTGTCATTACGACCAGCGTGATATTCGTCGCCGTCGTTTCATAAAAGGCACCCACATCCGTGATATTAACGCCGCTTCCAGGCTTCCATTCGCCTACCTTCACAAGATCTTCCTTTTTCAACTTGAGTAGATCCAATTTGAAATTATTTCTTTTGCCTTCGTTGAATTCTATGCGTCCGGTTAACCCGTGTAAGCCTGCCTGCAGCAGAAAGTTCTGGAGTTCGATTACGTTCGAACAAATTTATTATATCATTATCTTCGTAGATGACAAGTTCGTTTCCTTCTTTTTTTTACGAGCTGTTTCAAATTACATATAACTTCAAATTACATATATACTTTTAAATGCATGTACGATATTAAATCGCTTTTGATTATTGTTCGCAAAACGTTACATTTTGCAACAATTTAACTTTATAAACTAAGGTACGATTGTAGAAATTTTTTCGTGTTAATTAGCACCTGCGGCCTATGAGCGCGAAAGTCTGGCCGCGATACGTCTAATTTATGGATGCTATCTCGCACCAACTCTCTACCATCCATATCTGGTCGAATCCTATCTTCTTTTTCCTGTCTCTCTCTTTCTCCCCCTCTTATGTATACGTAATATCCGTCACTTAATATCTTTATCCGTTTTAAAACTTCGCCAATGCGAAGTCGTTTGTTCGTGGGCTATCTTTACTGCTATCGATTGTCTTTTAATAATTCGTCGCATTGAGCAAAGAAAGAAAAGGTCGAATGTTCAATTTTACGTACAATTTTAATTTCAGAAAATACTTTGAAAGTCTTTCTGGAATGTTGTGGCACTATAAGCATATTTTCGTTTAAAATGTAAATTACTTCAGGCTCTGTGCGTATATCGAACGTAAACCATACTGAAAAGCTTGATGGCGAAACATTGCTTAAAAAAATATGTCAGAGCGTTCTTAATAAGTTCTTATATTCATGGAAATTTAAAGATAACTTCGTTAAGCTGCTTGCTAAATTGTAAAAGGGAGAGAAATATTTCGATTAATTCGTTTTAGAAATAAACAACGAAATAAACGCTGATACAACTCTAACTTCCGATATAATTTTTAAATAATAATCACAAACTTTTTATCGCACATTTATATTTTTATTACAATCTTTTCTCCTTTTTCTTTTTTTTTCTGTACATTTGAATAATGATTGACATAATTTCGTTGGAGGATAACTTTTCATCTTCTCCTTTTCCTTATTTTCTTTTTTTTAGTTTTTTTCCTTTCGTAAATTCGATTATCGTCTCTCGATACTCGAAATAATTTATTTGAAAAAGTCATAGTGGAATAAATGCAAACTAAAGGGACGCACGAAAGTAATGATATAAGAGTAAAGAATATCAAGATCTTTCAAAGAGTTGGAATGGCAATGAGGAATCGATTTTCTGCAAAATTGGACAGAGAGAACGAATCAGCGAAGAGTAGGCAAAGGCGGTGTTACTTCTTCGCGTTTTCTGTCTCCCCGTCCTGCCAGAGGGGAATATAGAAAAGTCCTTTTCGTGATTCTTTTACCATTTTTCTCCAAGCTTTGCGATTATTCGCTCGACTTTGCCGAACTTACTCGAGCACGTGGCCAATTTTCTTCGTTCCACAGCGATGAAGAAAAACTTATAAAGCTGTAAAGGAAGATGGGAGGGAGGTAGGGATAGGGGTAGGAGTGGAGATGGGGATGAGGGGAGGAGGAGGGGCAGAAAAGAATGGATAAGAGAGAGAGAGAGAGAGAGAGAGAGAGAGAGGAAGAGAAGAATGAGTCGACGGAATAATTCGCAGGAAGCACCGATCGTTCCGTCTTGTAAGTTTTCACGACGTGCATCCGACACGCTGTGCTCGGCCGATTCAGGACGCGCTTTGATGCGCTTCCTGGTCTGCGAACGTCAGGATCGGACAACTCAATTTCCATCTCGCTCCTTCGGAACTTTCTACTAGAGTGCGCACGCTCCAGATAGTTGATTGTCGAGGGAAAAGGCAGTCCCTTTCTTTTTTTTTTTGCTTTCCCCCTCTCTTTAGTTTCTTTATTTCTTCTTTTTCTCTTATTTTTTTTCTTTTTCTCTTTTTTTTTCTTTTTAACCCGTAAACTTAACGAACTTTCACGAAATCCTTTTTATTTCGTTTTTTCAATATCTCTTTGGTTTTGTATTTATCGCGATAAAAGCGGGTTTAATTCTTGTTTTATTATTTACATTATGGGGAGATAAAGAACGGTGGAAAACAATAGAATTTTTTTAAATGGGGAACGTTAAATCGAATATACTCAAGGGTGTAAGTTGAGTTAAAGAAGAGAAGTACCGGTGACACATGAATAATTAAACAGCGTATTTAGCAAATAGCTCGAATGTAAGGGGGAACCTATGTTAGCTTGTATTCCAATTTCATTGCGTCTCGTGTCCCATCTCTCTCTGTCTCTCTTTCACACTTACATACATAAACGCGAAACACAATGCTATACAAGCGCCTACATAGGAGGATGGAACACGTAGGAAGCTTGCACGCGCGTTTCTATGAACACGGAGACGTTTCGTATGTCACGCACGGACACGCCAGGAGAACGTATATTAACCTCACATTACAGCTTGAAATTGAACTAACCCGATGGATTACATCGTGCTAACTTACACATAATAACTATTTCTCCACTTTTCCTGTGTCTTTTATCTTTAACCTCTATTTCAAATATTTTACAGGAACAATAAAAGTTGCTTCGTGCAACGTTTCTCTTTCTCTTTTCTTTAACGCTTTCGTTGATTAACATTTGCGATTAAAACTTCATAACAAATGAAATTTATATGAAGAATTTAAAAAAAGTTATAGAAATCGTTGGCGTCTAAAAAAATTTGAGCATTATTAACGTTTAATTAATGTTATATAGCACGATTGGTATAGATCGTATATGTTGAAGAGAGATTAAAAAAAAAAAAACGATAAAAAAGAAAAGGAAAAAAAAGAGAGAAAAAAAACAGAAAAAATTAGAGGAGTAAAAGATATAAAAAATAAAAGGATAAATGATTGGAAACGTTTCACAGTTACAACCACGACTATTTAATATGTACGTATTCAAAGGTCTGCGAGGACGCGGTCGTTCCTATTGAAAATACGGAAAATTTACATTTAGCGACTCGTTAACGCGTTTGAAATGGAAACACTCGTCATCGTGGCGTTTGATAAACCTCTTTGTTTCGCGTTTCAAAGTTCTAGAAATGCTAACACAAAAATGCTCATTGAAAGGTATTTGAAAAATGCATCGCTTTAAAAGAAATTACGAGTTTTAATATATTTTGAATGTTTCATTGGCCATGATTGTAAAACAATTCGTATGACTTACAGTATTAATAACTCATGAAAAAGGAATCCTAGGGTACTTTTTGCTTTCTCTTCTTTTTTACTTGTTCTCTTTTGTTTGATAAGAATTTTCAATTCAATCCCTCCGGATAATAATTTCTTATCTACTTGATATCACGTTGCGTGTTAGGTATCTGTTAAAAAGCGATATGTAGTTATGAAAAGATATCATCACATTTATCTTCAAGAAAAGCGATCGATAAGGAACGTCGTTTTCTCCGTTGATAAAGGATTTTTGTAATTTCTGTCAATTGGACGATTATGTATGTATGTTTAATCGACACATCCAGTAGCAGACTATCTGTCTAAACTAGATTTGGAATTTGGTTAGCCCCTTATCTAGACATAGATAGAGAAAGAGAAAGAGAGAGAGAGAGAAAGGAAGAGAGAGAGAGAGAGAGAGAGAGAGAGAAAGAGAGAGAGAGAGAGAGAGAGAGAGAAAGAGAGAGAGAGAGAGAGAGAGAGAGAGAGTTGTGAGAGGTAAAGGGAGAGAAAGAGAATTGTCTAGGCGCCAGACATAATCCAGTCTACGAACTTTCGAGAGGTCTTCCTGAATCTCTCTGAGTTGGTCTTCGAGTCTGTTAGGATTCGGATGACTTCCTGTAAGAGTTTGTTACGACGGTGCCTATCTTGGCCGCAGTTATACTAAAGAAATGACGAGAGAAAACGTTTAACCCAATTAAATCCCTTCGATAATCGATAACAAGGAAAATTGGTCACCCTGTTATACGCAGAATATTTCGAACCCCGAAGACTTTTTCCATTGAATATCCCAAAGTAATCGTTTTTCGTCCATGAACGTTCATTCCCCCTTGTGGCTCGTTACCTTTTTTCCTTCGGATCGTTTCAATTTCTCGCGTCTTCTATTTTTTCTTTTTTTTCTCCTTGTCAGTTCAAGACTTTCCTTTTAACGAGCTACGATTTTTCTTTCAAAATAAGGGCAGCGTCAATTTTTAATATAAGAGTACCGGCTGTATTTGAGATTCTGTAGGAAGATATATAGATTTTTAAGGGATCTCATAAAAATTGTAAAAATAACCGACGCCGTTATTTAGCTGAACTTTTGGGATATATTTGGTATAAAGTTTTTGCCAACTGGGCAAGTTCCTACTAAGTTCTGGCTGTAAGTTGTGCGATGGAATTATTTCGTGAGAAGGAATAAAAAGTTTATTTAAACAAAAGAACTTAATAATTTTCTAATATACTAAGTTCTGTTAGACAGAAGAACTTCAAATGTATTCTTAATGTAGAATATTCGAAGGAAGGTTAGTCAAGTTACGGTTCTTATTATTCTGCATTGGTTTCGATCCAGCGAATATTCATCTCAAGTATCTAAGGAGAAACTCAGAAACTCAGAAGTGCACTAAGGTTGTTCATCTCTAGGTTGCATAACAACAGTTATTTCCACGCGTCGATGGACCAGGAAGTTGCGGAAAATGTTGATTAGATTAACGCATTTGTGAATTCTCAAATGATAGCGAAAAGGATCAATACACAACATACGTACGGAATTGATGTAGTTGTAAAGCGAAAGACCGTCGTCCCAGGGTTCTTCTTTTTCACAGGACAAATTGGCAGGTCTTAGGTCGTGGCTTCGATCTAATGCTGCCAATCCATGGGCGAAAACTTGTACGCTATCGTACACTAAAGCTGGTTCTGCCTGAAACATATTTAAACCGTTCGTGCGACGAAACCGATTGATTTAACTTTGAACATTGGTCGTTTAACTCGATAGATACGAAATTATTTATTGATGCCTATTCAAATGTTCCTCTTTTAAATCTTTTTAAAAACTTTCCTTCGAAAAAGAATTGATACTCTTCGACGCTGTAGAAAGAAGATCTAAAGATATGAAGCTCGTCACTTAACCGTTTAACTTTTATGGGATAACATTTCTTATTAAGAAGGAAGAATAATACGTAAAGTTGTAATACTATCAAAATATAACCCATCATTTTACACTCACCGCAACTTAGATGAGATCGCGTTAAGAACGTTTTGAGTTTCATTGTACGAAGGATAAGGTAAACACTGATAAGTATCCTCGAATGTTCGATGAAACTTTTTCATTAGAGGCGATCGAGCGTCATGAATTTTGACAATCTAAACGTAATTAATTTTTAATCTTATTAAAAGAAAAATGATTATTAGAGAAAAACGTTTGATAGTTGCCAACAAACAAATCGTTCGCTTTACCCACGCTCGGCGTGGACTTATGAGTTATGACCAAAGGAAAGTTGGTAGGTTTTTTCTTCTTTTTTTAACTTTTAGTTTGAAGTTTCTACCAACCTGGATCACACCGGTTTTATTTAGAATCGCATGGCCAATCGGCTGGAAGCGTTCCATCTGTCGAAGCGTTTCGGCGACCTTGGCTTCCTCGAGATCGACCAAGCGGAACGCCGTCATGTTGACACTGTTGTACTTGAAATCCTCCAGATCAAACGTTTCGATATCCTGGAGACAAACGAATGAATCACGGAACAATCGCGAAAGATTGTAATTATGTCAAGAGAAATAAATAATGTCGAAAATATACGTATAAAGTCAAATCTCCATAATTTGAATTGCAAAGTTCGAAGTAGTATTCATTGCTCTAGTAAAAACTACTATCAAATGCTTTTCATCGGATCTTAATAAAATCGAATACGAATTGACGATGTTAAAGATTAAACAAAAGATATAAATAAATTTTTATCCGGTTTCCTTTACCTGTCCTTAAATCTATCGTATCTATTAACGCGCGTGAAGTGTTTTTCGAAATTCGATTTAAATTCTATTTTTAAGGTGCCATGACTATTCCGCTGACGATCGGAAGTCGAGCGGCGATGTGTCCAATCGGTTGGACGTTCGAAACGAGAAAAAACGGACTGAAAAAGAAAAAAGGGAGAACGTGGTTCGGTGAATGACACCGTAATCACCAGTTGTATGGTTCAACGATTTCCATCGGTCGACTGTCCACTCTTCTTTAGTTTTCGTGGCAAGGGAAAAAAAGAGAGAGTAAGAGAAAGAGATATAGAAATGGAAAGAGAGAGATAGATAGATAGATAGATAGATAGATAGGTAGAGAGAGAGAGAGAGAGAGAGAGAGAGAGAGAGAGAGAGAGAGAGAGAGAGAGAGAGAGAGAGAGAGAGAGAGAGAGAAAGAGAGAGAGAGAGAGAGAGAGAGAGAGAAAGCGTCAGGTGATTTATAATTACACGGCGACGCTAGCCAGACGCGTCGCGACGCATCACTCGCGCGACGGGAGATCGTTAAAGTAAATAATGCAGTTCTTCAGAAGAACGCCAACGATTCTGGCGAGGAATTCGTTTCGAAAGGAGCCTCTCCCTTTTCTTTGATTCCGTTTTTCCTTTCCATCCGCCCGTCATTTCTTTATCTCACTGGTCCTTTCTTTCGAATAGCGATAACGATTCTAACGGCGCGACCCTGTGCGATTCTGTACGAAGCACGCGTATGCTGTCTTCTACAGTAACCCGTTTTTCTTTTGATTTATTCCAAGGCAGTCAAGAGGGAAGCCATTCGATCTTCGTCCGACGGACTTGGAAAAATGGAGGACGGTTTATCCAAGGTGGATTCTAAAACCGACTCTTTTCTTGAATCTCGTTATTTATATAAGTAAAATGAAACAGGTTTCGTAACATCTAAGGGATTTACGGATTTAAATAATAATGATTTTATTCTATAAACTGGTTTTTTATTAAAGAAATTCGATCTCTCTTTCTCGGTCGAATAACGAGTTTTTCTATTTGCTAAAGAAATACATTCGTAACGTTATATCCGATATTGCCAACTGCCTCGGCGAGATCACGATCGGGAATAGATTCCTATCGATAATCGATGAGCTCTGATAAATAAATTATATATATATTCCGATCGTTCTATCACTTAGTTACTCCAATGTAACGCGACCACATGAATTTCATTAATTTCCATTGACGATGGTCTGCTTTCCACGTGTTTTGCACTTCATTATTCGTATCGCTCTGAACTCACTCAGGTACATTTAAACGATCGAATATCGTATCTATAAATTCCATTTGACAGAAAATTTTTGTTATTAATTTGATTTGAAGTTCAGTGTCGTTGATGCGATCAAAAATCAATGTTAATAAATAATTAAGTAAATTTTATTTTCGAAAGAAATTGAAAATAACACATGACAGGTAAATATTATCTCTTACGTCATAGTGTAGTTTTTAACTCTGAAAACTTCGATAACATCAATGTAATATGTTTCGTTGGCGGTAGCTCGTCTTGGAGTCAAATTTTGTGTGAGTATATAGTTAGATGAGTTATATATACTGAGAAACACGTAGTAGATAAGATCTATACTCCTCGTAAATTTCTCCAGATTAACGTAAGTAAATTTGCAGTCTGAGAAGCAAAAGGTACCGTTTTGCTTTAATGCGAATTCGCGTACTAACATTCAACTACTCGTCGTTCTACTGGCGTTAGAAATGAATCGACCAATTTTAATAACGATCCTACGATTTGTCCGAAATAATCCGAATGATTTCGTAGAATTTTTCTTTTTAATCGTTTCAAAAGATTGTTGGAAATAATTCGATGAAGTACTTACGAACGTTGTGAACATGTAGTGGTATCTGTAGTCGTTCATTTGTAACTGCAAAATCTGAAAAAGAAAAAAGAAATGGAGGATAGAACGATCAAGTTTCGTAAACGATTGGGTAGCTATCGACGACGTAGTACTACTCACATTGCATTCAAATAATCGAGCTTTCGGACAAAAACTCTTTTCTTTGGGAATGTAAGAATGTGACAAACGAATTTTATTCGTTTTAGAAGATTTAAAATAGGAAAAAAATACGCGGTGGCTTGACAGAGATTAAAAAAAAAAAGTAAATAAAAAAATAAAAAATAGTATGAGACATTCGAGAGTACTGGGATGAGAGAACGGCCTTTATAAAAATGGCAAAATTTTTCAAAGCACTAACAGATTTTTTTCGACCGTGCGAATATTCGAATAACTTCGACGAGAACGAGCGAGAGAGAAAATCATCCGAGCGTGCATATGCGCGTTGCGTCGATGGTTCGTTGGATTATGCAAAATCTTTTACTTTTTATCGTATGCAACCTGCCGATTGGAGAAAGAGTAGAAAATTACGGGAAACCCTTTACCTCTCCTATTGACCTCTTCGTTCCTCTTTACCTACGTATAACACGGGAACAACAAATATGTTGTCGCGGAGTTGCCCCAATTCGCATGAATTGTTTTCGACATCTGTTTCGTTACCGCTGAGAATTCGCATGATTTAATTTCACGATCTGGTTGCTCGCACAACGAATGGCACTATGCACAATGAATGCTCAAAAATGGACGGTATTTGTCTCTTTCTCTTTCCCTCTCTCTTTCTCTCTATATTTCTCTCTCTATATTTCTCCCCCCCCCTTTCTCTCTCACCCTTTTTTGGTCCTTTGTATCAAATGTGAATATAATTGATACAAAGGACCATTTCGAAGTATTAAATATTTTCTGTATATCAAACATTTAAAAATAATTTTCTATATTTATTAAACGACTATATTATAAATATAAATATACGTAATATTGTTTTTATATAGATGGTAATCCTTTAGAAGATAACTCAATATCGTTAAAATAAAATGCATTTATTCTCGTTGGAGAACGAACAAACAGATCGACTGACAACCATGAAATGCGAATCTCGCAATATCGTTCTTTCTCCGTATATCGATAACGTTTCTCTTGGCTGTCCATCTTTAAAAAAGTAATGGGTATGTGAGCGGATTGAAAAATTTCATACGTTTAATCGATCCGATAACGTCGCATTCAAAACATAATCTTTATAGTTTTCATGAAATTTCCATGTTTCCCTGCTTTTCTTCATTCGTTTTTCTTTTTCTTTTTTTTTCTTCTGTCTCTTCTGTTTTATTGTACGGAGTAAGAGATATTTTCTTCTCTTTCAAATTATTTTCTAATATTTTCGTTACACCGAAGAGAGTGAAATCAATTTTAATCATATATATATATATATATATATATATATATATATATATATATTTCTATTAATAAAAATAATTACAATCAAAACTTTCATCTATTGAATTGCCTCGAAGAAAAGTAAAATTTGCGGATTCTCGAAAAAAGACTCTTTTGGCAGTAGTTCCATAGATTTCCAACAGGGTTACATTTTTCTCGTATTCCTTTCTCTTTCTCGCGTACGATCTTATCTAAACCTTTATGGTCGTTTTATCGATTGAACTTTGCTCCTGAACGTGCCAAGGACACGCTCCGACGAACACTTCCTTCAGAAAAGTGCGATTTTCTCAAGAATCGATCGATGGATCAGACGAGCCAAGTCTCAAATGTTTTTCTCTCGAAATATCGTTCTACCAACGTTTGCAATTTTCTTCGCGAATGGACAGAGAGAAATTATTACTATCGACACGCTATATCACAAGAAAAACAAAGAGTCATGTCGAACGTTGATTCTGGGAATATACAAGAAATAAAAAATTTATCCGATATATATATATATATATATATATATATATATATATATAATTTTTGTTTTTTGGTCAAAGTTTATTTTTCTTGTCTGTTCGAGTTATTTCATTTTTTTTTTATAGTTATAGTGGAAACTTCGAAAAAATGGCTTTGTATTGTTCGAAATACGTTGCTAGAGATGAAACCTATGAAACCGTAATACTTCAATTTCAAATAAAATTAGAGATTACTTACGGCACGAAAAAATTGTTGCATATGCGCAGGATCCGTATCAACGATCAATTTGAAAATTTCCTTATGTCTGACCTCTTGTAGAACTTGTCTGTAAGAACCAGGTCCTGCCTGACGTATATACATTTCTGTTCTCGTCGATGGTGGTGATTTTACAAGATCCTGTAGTTTAAATAAACCTGCAGAACAGAATGAAATAGAATTATAGGCTTATTGAGATAATATAAACAAATAATCTATCGATTAGTTATTATTGATTAGAATAAATTAATATTGCTTTTTACGAAAGAATTAATTTAATAAATCGACCTTATAAAGTATTTTTCATTGTAAAATTATATTTAGAAAAACCACGGAATTATAAAATATGTCATAAATTGTAAACTTGATGTATTACGATGTATGTCACGTAGAAAGAATAAAAACCTATAAAAAAGTTCTTTCCATCTTTTTATCACTTTTTGATTGTCGTGTGTGTACACACACACACACACACACACACACACACACACACACACATACGCACACGCACACTAACAATATATATAGAGGTATGTGTCTAGAGTGGTAAAGAACACGATTTCGAGAAGCCAGAAGTCTTTCGTCGAGCGTAAAAAGTTAAAAACGTGGTCGTGTTATGCGCTTTAATGCGCTTCTGTCGTTCGTGGCATCCGCAGGGGGAAAGAACAAAAGGTGAAGGAAAGAAGGATAATTCAATTTGTTGGAAAACAATGGAGGCCTCGGTACCGTACGAAGAGAACTCGACGAAGTGGCAATCTGTAGTCTCTTTATAACAGCTTCCACCTTGTTCGAAAAACTTGTGAGGATGATGGTGGCGAGAGAGAGAGAGAGAGAGAGTAAGAGATAGATAGAAATATAGATAGATAGAGATAGGGGGGGAGAGAGAGAGAGAGAGCAGTTCGTCATCTAATTCGATCTAGTACTTTCGATCGTCACAGTTCTCCTTCCAACGGTAATCTCGTTCTACTGGTACTGCGTTCAACTTCTCGCGTTTATCTTTAAACGAGAGTACATATCTATGTACATACTATTACTTATACATATCTATAAATGAAAAGCAAAAGAATAGCAGAAAAGAAGAAGAAAAAGAAAAAAAAAGAATAAAAATAGCACGTTCCTTAGAGAGTACATGGAATATTCCTCATTATTTGAATATATTTTTCATTTTATATTGAAATCACTGATTTTGTTCGACATCGTAAAAGGAAGTAAGAGATAGAAATAGAGAGAGAGAGAGAGAGAGAGAGAGAGAGAGAGAGAGAGAGAGAGAGAGAGAGAGAGAATGGAGGTAAGAGACAGAAAGATAAAAGAAATAAAATTAGAGAAAAGAAGGATGGGGAAAGGGGTAAAAGAGACAAATTGCAGAAAGAGAGACGCGAGAGAAAACTTTCGTTGAAGCTCTTCTCGTTGTTCTTGTTAAAAACGTTAAATTGAAAAATAACAAACTTCGTCTCTGTAGATGCATCGTCCAATTACGACGGCTCGTTCTCCGTGGATGAGACTCGATGTCCTTGTATAGGTACACGCTTGCGCGTTTTAAAGAGATCCAGAAAGAGAGGGAGGGAGAGAGAGAGAGAGAGAGAGAGAGAGAGCGAAGAAAAGGAGGTAAGCGCTCAAGGGTAGGGAGAAAGTCTACTTTACGGAGTAACCCACTATCACGAAGGAATGGTTAGGGTTTATAGTTAGAAAATTTATGACGTGATACCGAAAGTGGTAAGTTAGGACCACCAAAAAGAATTTAGAGAGGATACATTATTCTATTATCGTTACTTCTTCCTTCTGTTTACAATAACAACTGTTAAAAATCTATCCAATTTACTTTTAATTTTGACCGATCTCAATTTATCTAGAATTATCTAACGTTTTAAATTTTCACAATTTTTATATCAACGTATTTGTAATACATAGTAATATTCAATTTTTTTTCCTCGACATAGTTTACAAGATGGATGTAAAATACAAGTTTTTTCGTAGATATTAACGTATAAGTATAATGTGATCTCGAAGAATTATCGGAAGAATTTATTCCTTTGAAAGAAATTAATAGATTTCTGGATGAAAACGTTCTAATCGGTTATAATAATTTGAATGTAATTTAATTGTCGTAATTGCTCATTATAAGAAATCAACGGTCGTTAACTTCGAAAGTGAAGGCTAGAACTTATATATGAACGTTATTATAAGTCGTAAGTACATACTTCCTTACTTACTTACTCGAACGAAGAAACTTATTCGCAATTTTTTATCTCGGGACTAATAAGAAGTTCCCGAGTATTCGAAAAAGTATGAAAATCTTGGTTCTTTCCTTCGTTTAATCTTTGTGTGCTAATACCATTTACTTTATACTCATCTCGTTATTAGGATATTACACTTTCATAGTGTCGTAAATTTAACGAGTAAAAAATCGAAAGAACGGTTATAATCCATCGTAAATTTGACCGATCACGATTTCTGGTAGTCGCAATTTTAACGCTCGAAATTCGTGGCATTCGAAATACGATGGATAGACGAAAACTATTTTCTGCTCTTCAAGTTTTAACGAACTCTAAAACGGGACGTTACTCCGCTGATGAATATTTGGATGGGCGCGTATGGGAATATTTTCCTTGAAAATACACTGTTGAAATACCATCGAATATAACTGACAGATATGTATTGTAGATAAGTATGTTGGTGAACGTACGTTGGACTATTTCGTCGTACAAAATATAATCTTTTAGATATTACATAAACGAATTTCAAGAAATTTTCTTCGGGGAAGGTGTAATAAATGTAATTAATATGTAAGTAGGAGAACGATTATGAGAGTTTATGTAGGTTAGAGATATTTTTATCTCAAATGTGTTCTTATTTTTAACCATCTTGTTGAATTGAGTTTTACAAATTTTACGCGATTAACAAACTTACAATCCTTTTGAAAGTTAATTCAATATATATTTTTTCGTTATGTTTAGAGCGCAACAAAATTCATGTGCAAATATTAAAATTATTATAAAGATTTGCCATTCATGGTTTGAATGTATCGAGCTTATCAAAGCTAAGTGAATAATACTTGATAAAAACGATAGATGTTCCGATGAAATAAACGTTGCAAAGAATTAACATTCGATTCCAATAAATTCGAAGGATTATCAAAACGAACCGATTTGTGCGTGTAGATACACGACTAAACATTTGAAACGTTCATTTCGTTCTTCCGACCGTTTTATCACGCGTAAAAAATGTTAATATTTCTAAGCATGCCCAAAAGGGATCTTAGCGTTCATTTTTTAAGGTCGTTGTTAAGGTGAGAAAAGACATATAGAAAGCAAAAGGCTTTTTTGGATCTTTCTGTGTGAATAAACATTTCTTCCTTCCGTTCTCTTTCAAAGTTGAGAAAAACAAGTTGAGGTTTATGTTGACCTCGATGGTTTCTCTTTTCTTTTCTTTTTTTTTTTTAAAGCGGAACTCGTTTTCTAAACCGAGTTGAATCGTTTTTGAAGATTACCATTAAAATCGGATATAAAGGAGAAAATGTTGGGTTTCGCGTTACGAGGTTTACAGGGTCGCGTTTAAACGCAGTTACGTCCGCGTGAGTATGACAGTTCAACATTTTTCGCGTTCTATCCGCGTTACTACGAGCTACTATCGTCCACCACTTACACCAACTGATTCCAACATTCTACTGGCATGGAAACACAAAAGATATTTCAAAACAAAAATCTCTATACGATCTAATGGAACCCAACAAGGTCGTTCGATCTTGCAAGATCGTTGAAATAAATTTTTAAAAAGATTTATTGAATTTTCTTCGCCTTGCGTACGAACAAAATTAATTAATTAATGTAGTTTTGAGAAATGAATAGAGTGCCGTTTGTATATTACCCAACGAAGAGACATGAATTTTAATTAACTTTCCCTTCCGCAAAGGAAAACTCGTTGAAAAGCTACTGCACTTACCATAATCCTCTTCGTAAATGATGGCAACTCTGGTCCAATTCAGAAAGGACATGAGATCCTTAAAGGCTTTGTTGAGGTGATCCTGAGCTGGGTAGAGATTTATGCTAAATTCCTTGAACGTTGGCTCAAAGTCGACCCTTGCTTCAAGATGAGGTACGTCCAAAGCTTCGCATATACTTTGTATGTGGGCTCCTAAAAGAGGATCCGAAGGTCCAAAAATACCTTGAACGGATCTCGATAGCTGCTTACAAGCTAAAACATCAAAATTTTCTTTCTCATTTTGCGTAGAAATTTAACGTTGAGTAAATGTAATATAAACATCTAAAGTCGTTTTCATCACACGAATTTGTTGATATATTTTACTTCGTCGTTCATATGTTCGTTTTCTTTTTTGTAATTTGGCAAATTTCCTTCACTAAAATAACGAGAAAAGGAGGAAGATAACCGCGGCGGTAGAAAAACCCGGCGTGATTTTGCGGCTCCAAGTTGAAACTCGAGAAAAGAGGGATGCGTCGACGGAAATTGGAGAACGACTGTTTCTGACAGGACGATTTCATATTGCTCGATCTAGTACTTTCGAAAATTCTGTGTAAGATACGAGACGACGAATCTTAATCCGATGCAACTCATAAGCATCTAAGTACTTTGATCTTAAAAGATAGTACATTTTATCGACTAATTAATCATCCACGCACTTTCGATGATACGACCTTTCCCTATTTATTTTAATAAATAACAATTACAAATTTCGCCTTACATTTAAATGAAATGATAATGTATAACAAATAAATACTTTTGATCGTTTAGAAATATCTATAGTATTGATGGATTACTTTCGTTTCTACAGGCAATTGAAAAGTTTTATGCAAAACTTTTCCGATCGTCTGTCTCCGTTTGGCACTCGATCGAATCTGTATACGCAGGTAGGCTACTTTGACGATCATCAATAGCGATGTATTACGTAGTGAACCGGACTGAACTGATGGGATATGGACGGACATGATTTACGACTCTTACGTGTACATATCGTCGATGAAAAGCGAGTAGAATGGAGAGTGAAATTGATACGTTCTAGAAGGGTCCGTTTCCTTACCCATTATCGTTTCAGTTACGAAACGCAAGGATACGTTTTCTACGATTTTTCTTTTTTTTTTATTATTTTTTCCTTTTTTTTTATTTATCAAAAAATTATTTTTGGCATGCGTTACTATTATCTACCGGCGTCGGCATCGGCGTCAATATAGACAGGATCTATAGGGGAAATGGAGGGAGACGGACGAACTCGATTTTGAAAATACGCTTGTCGCATTTAAGCACACGCCGCACCGTTTTGCGGACAACGTACGAATTATTCATGAGTAGATCCGGAATTTCTTTGTTTTGAATTGCAAGGGTAGAAACGACGGTTGTATGTATTCCAACTGGATCATCACATACATGCCATGTTGATGTTGTTATCCAAAAATGAGTGTGTTGGATATTTTTGCATTGAATAGTTCAAACTATACATATGACTCTAATTTACTTTCGATTATTACATTGTGTCTTTTTATTATATAACGAAAATATTATTCGAAGATAAAAGACAAATGAAATTTACTAACATTAATATCATAATTATCATCGTTATCATAATTCATTAACGACCTTCCCCAATCCGAATTTTCTACTTCTTATTCCCAAAAACTAAACAGAATTATCCTATATATATATAGGATAATTCACACACACACACACACACACACACACACACACACACACACACACACACACACACGCACGCACGCACGCACGCACGCACGCACGCACGCACGCACGCACGCACGCACGCACGCACGCACGCACGCACGCACGCACGCACGCACGCACGCACGCACGCACGCACGCACGCACGCACGCACGCACGCACGCACGCACGCACGCACGCACGCACGCGCGCGCGCGTGTATATATATATATATATATATGTGAGAACAAGTCATTTTTATTTCAACAATAAAATAAACAATTTCAACATTAAAAACTGACATTTATTTTATGATCCACTATTCTTCTTTGTTTTTTGTTTAAAGTTAATTCAAACAGCTTTAATATCGAATTATCGTCTCGACTATTTGAAAATGCTTTATTTTTGTAAATATCGAAGACAATTTTTTATTATTATATTTAATGCAAATAATTTTTTATAGAATAATGTTTTTCGTGGACATATTTCTATGTTATTTTCATGTTCTGATTACGTACCCAACGATTCACATTATGTTCTTCGATCTATAGTATGAAAATCGATGACATCGAGGAAGCCATTCCGAATCAGCGACGAATCTATCGACTACCCTTCGGCATTTAGTTCCGAGCGAGTCATCGACCGATAGGTTGAAGTCTACAGCCTATCGAGTTTAAGCGCATTCTTTCGGAAAACCCGCTCGTGCTTATTCCGTAATTGAGTTTTTTTTCGTATCTTTACGATATATGAAAGTATTCAAAAAGTGTAATGCATAATCGATGAAGAAACGTTTCAATTATTATTTATATCGACGTTTTTAAATAATAGAAAAAAAACCTATAAAAATTCCAAGGTATTTCAATCTCATTTTTATTTATTTATATTTCAATATAACGTATCATCCTTAACTTTATAGAAGTTAATACTTTTTCTGTTACTGGATATAGCTTTCCCATAATTGCTTTCTCAACGTAGTTCTCTCTCTCTCTCTCCCTTTCCCTCTCTTTAATCTACACTCGTATCGTATTTTACAGTGTCCATCTTGAACCGTTGATCGTTCTGGAAAATTCATGAAGATTCGTACCGAATCGATTTTTCTTACGTGAATTCAATTTTCCAAACGTTCCTCGCTTACTTCCTCTCTTTTTTCTTTCCTTCTTTTTTTGTGGACTTTACTTGGATTCTCATAAACGAACGACGCAATGGTAAGTACTCGAAATATAAAGAAGATACACCTCGTATAAATAACAATTTTCTAGTAAGACCTTCTATAGAAAAGGATTTGTATGATTCTAGAAAGAGCTTTTGCACAATGGACTAGTTGCAATATACCGTGTCTGGAGATTCACTCTGTTTCACTATTGAGTAAATGTGTGTTGTATAAGGTAGAAGAATTTCTGAGATAGATAAAAAAGGAATGAATAGAAGAAAGAGAGAGAAAGAGAGAGAGAGAGAGAGAGAGAGAGAGAGAGAAAGCGATAGAAGAAGATAGATCGATATCACGCGGTAAGAAAATCAATGAAAACTATAATTATAATTTGTTTCAAGGCATACAATTAAAACTGAGTTCGTTTAAAAATACCAGACTTTATTTTAATTTTAGAGTGAAAAAAATACTTTTTCAAAAATTTGCGGGGTCTCTTCGTGAATACGATATTATGTAACAGACCAAAGCCTGAAGCAATTGCCTTGAAACGGGTAGTAGTCAATCTTAAAGGGAATACTCGAGGATTTCTGCCAATCAGGGATACGTTCGGAAAATTGTCGACCCTTATGTCTAGTATAACGTGAATCAAGTCACACGGAAATATATATCTTGAAGAATACTTCCTCGTTCCAATGATCCTTTCTTTTTTAATATTTCTATTTTCTTTTCTTCTTTTTAATCGAGAGAACATTTTTTCAACATTTTTTATTTCGATAAGAAAAATTATATTGATCTGTCTATCTACGTATCAATTTATGTCAATATAAATTATATTATACAAAATACTCCTGTATCAAGAAAAAAGAAAATAGAAAGAAAAAATAAAGCAAGTATATATTTCAATATATTTTTTCAAAAGTATTACTTATATATTAGTAAAGCATATACTTCAAATCGACTGGAACATCGTTAATTCGTGTCTTATCGAAATACATTGACCTGATTCTTTTAGTTTTTAAGAAGCATCTTACCATTCAACAATGCATTTACGTATTGAACGTGTCATCTTAAAAAGAAGGAAAGCTTTTTCTTGCTTAAAAGAATCTAATATATACATATATATATCCTTAACTTGCAATGACCATGTTTATGATGCATTTTCGTTTAAAAATTATTCCCTCTTGTTGATGAGTTAACTTGCAGATAGAAGATAAATATTTTCGATATTTTTTTTTCGTAAAAATCAATAAATTTATATTAGATACAAAAAATTTATAATAGATAAGACAGCCTTTTAAATTGCGATGTTGGACTGTAACTTGTAAATAATAAAACTTATACGTATAAAACAAATAAACGATCATATACTTCCTTTTTAAGTTTTATTTTTTAAACACTTTTAAATTCGAGATTTCTATATTCGCGTTATATTTTATATTCCTATATTTCTTATTAGTTGAATCAATTTGTATGCACTGCTTTCATTAAACCGCTAATTACCTGATATGAACTAACTCTGTGTGAATGACTTCGATGTGTAAATGCACGATACAGATGATTCGTTTGACGTTACTACAAATTCGAATAGATGTTTCTACGTTATAGAATATATTAATTTTTTTATTCTTTTATTTCTTTTTATTTCTTTTTTGTTAATATTTACCTTTTTTTGACGTTCGAAAAGAGTCATCCTTAGGCACATATTGAATATCGTAGACCAGTGTTGTATTTGGCAAAAGAGTCTTATCCTTATTGATCTTATATATTGCGTATTTAAAAGCTAGTTCCGAGGGACTGTCCTTTTGATCCTCCGTGAAGATAGCACCTGTAACAGGTTCGAAACAACTATTTGATATTGCACGAATTTTATTTTGTATGAAACAAATCTAATTATAAGGCGAAAAACAATTGGAGCATAGAAGAATCAAAAACAGCTGTCACGTTGTCAGATTGACGTAACGTATTACTTGATATATGTTATATATTAGATACTGATACTACTTATGGTATATGTGCGTACACGTACATGCACGCACGCACGCACACACACGTACATATATAGAGTGCTACATTACCATCTTCCTTTAACTTCAATTAATGATTTTGCCACGGCACAAGTAGATGGAGAACCAGTTTTAATTAAATTCGAATAATTACCGTACCTGGTGTCATGCTTTTCGCTTAAGAAATTGCGTCGTTTAAGGAGTTACTGTCGTTGAGGGAAAAGCGAAGAAACTTTTGGAACTGAAGGTTATGAAAGATTATTAAATAAAATGATTTTTATTTTAATAAATATGTTTTCACGAATTTTTTTTCTTAAAGTTTGTCGCATATCATTCCAAGTTTGTATTATCGTTACATGTTTGTATTATTAAAATAAATATTTGTATTATTCAATATTATAATTGGTACTTAACATGCTTATTAAAATTTTCAGCCTTGTTAATTTTTCCGATATTATGACATCACGAAGTAAAAATTTTGTGATAACTGGTTTTATTCGTTTTCATTTCAAAAGGGAGCTAGTTAGTCGAAGGTTATTACTCGTACCTCGTAACCAATCGTAATCGAGTTCATTTGATAAGAGTAATATAAAATGAAACTTATCCGAGTGAAATTTAATTGATACGACGATAACTGAAATTATGTTATGTTCTTGATTAGGGGTTTGGATAAGTTCTTTCGTGAAAAACGAAACTTCATCCTCTTCGGAGGTAAAACTTTCTCAAGAGTTAATTCACCGAAAGAACGAATCAATCTTCGTTCTTCGTTGGTATCGCTTCGAACGATAATTAAATGAAATTAATTAATCAACTTTCTAAGAGATAAACTTATCGATATTCTACTTGTTACTTATTTTTCGAATATAATTATCTTTTTCTCGTATAATATAAGGATCTTTTTTAGAATAATACCAAATGACATACATACATATAAAATTATATTAATCATATATATATATGTTGATATTATAGGATAACACGACTGTTTGTGACATCATACATACATACATCCATCGTATAATCACGCGATAAATCTCCTTTACTTTGCTATGTATATCAAATTATAATAGCCGCATGTGAGTGGTTGTAAATCAGACTGGGTAAGCGTTTCTCAAAACGATGCATTACTCGCACATATCTGTATTTACTGGTATAACAAATCCCTTAATTATCTTCTCAGGTATAACTATTAACGAGATGGAATATATTGTAATAATAATTATATACTCGAAAGAAAATGATAAAGGTTTTTCATTATTATCAAATGAAAGCCTACGGTAACTTCGTTGTCGATACTAAACGTTGAATCGAGCGAAAGACGTAACCGTTAAATCGATTCCCTAGAGATAGAACTTGGAATCTGTATTTCTCTCTCGCGTTCATTCTTCTTTTATCTTTCCTCTCTCATATTCAACGCACGATAGGAATATGCTTCGTCCCACGTATCGGCACTTATCTTCGAACTCGCATTAAGATTCGAATAGGGATATACGTGTTTCTAGTTTATCGAGATTTCAGCTTACCCTCGGGTACGACCAAATGCCGTTTTATTCCAATCATTTATTCGTTAATTATGTATATGCCATAATATTTCTACAAACACGGTCGATCTTCTTTTTTAAAATCGATTTACATTTAAATAAAAAGATTCGTTCGAACGATTTTTCTTTTCTTTTTTTTCTTTTTTGATAGTTAAACATTTATCGAATATACAATATTTATATAAGAGACTTCTTTTCTCCGATCGTTAATACAACTCCAAGGATGAATATTTTTCCTTGAATAAAGCTAATTCATAGAATTGTATTACAAGGATTGAATTGTAAACGATTGAGAGTAGTACGAGAATGGAATAGAATTTATTGAGATTCCGAAAACTCGATAAAGATTCCCACCTTGAAAAGCTTTACTACTATTCTTCTCGAACATGACAAAAGAACTCCTTTATATACATACATACATATGTGACATACTTATCTCTATTGTAGAATCGAATCACCCAAAGACGAGTAAATTGAAAAATTCGAGACGTATGTATCTCGTGGAAATTCTTGCTAAGCTTTCGGATCTATATGTAATTTGTTTTTTGCATCTACATGTAATTTGTTTAAATATCAAATTTATTGATTATTATATTATGAAAAAGGTAAGAATAATAAATTGTCAAGGTGTACTACGAAGAAAATTCTATTTTCTTTTTCCTTTTTCTGAGACGGATAAAACTTCGAAAAAAGAAAAAGAAAGAATCGAAAAAACCGAAGAGTAGATGATTCTCTTTTTTCCCTTTCAAGAGAACGTTCCAAAGTAAATCGCGACAATTCTTTCCCTCGGAGACACCTAAACGCAAATCGTTATTGAAATCGAGTGTCGTGACTAGATAAAGAAAGATGAAGTCACGAATACTAGGTGTTGCCGTCCGAGTTTAGGTCGTTTCAAAAGACGAAGGTCGGTCCTTAGAGATCCGAGGGTTCCACATCGATTTCTCCAAATGCGAATACTTTTGCCACTTTTCTTGTCCCATTATAGAGAATTTATCTTGTTTCTTTTTTTTTCTTCACACTTTTTTTTCTCGAAGATGACTGTCGATATACTTGAACGATCATCGATAAAACTTTATAATCAAAAATCGTTGTAGTCGATTATAGAAAACTTTCGGCTACCTATCTGTCGTCTTTCGAACATTTAATCATCGTTTATCTCTCGAAGAGAATGAGGAAGCATGACGTTACTTCCATCGACCAATTTGTTAAGTTAACAAAGTACATTGCCACTGTGATTTACGAAGGCCCATCGTTTTGTACGCCCGTTGGTTCCGTCGACAGATAGCCTCCTATTTTCGCTTGAAAAAGAATTCCCATCTATCCATTTTGTTCAAAGCGTATTCTATAACTAGAAATATTTCGTTATTTTGATATGTTGCGCCATGTACTATCGTCGAGCGTAGTAAATTCGTTGCTTGACGTTGCTAATTCTCAAATTGAATAATTCTTTTTTTCGTTTCTTTTCTTTTTCTTTCTTTTTTTTTTTTTGAACGAGCTCGGTAACAAATTCGGAATCGTATATTCCTTACTTTTATTTTCCTACCTTCAGTCTTTCAATTTAATTAAGAACGAGACCGTAAATTCGTAGGGTAACTGAATAAACAAGCCACTGACGAAACGTCATTCGCAGTTGCAAGGAACTTCACGAAAGACCATTCAAACGAGACTTGGTTTTCATCCAACGGAGCTTTATGTAAAGTTTACCGATCGTTCGAACATCGTACTTTGTTCTGCCTTCCCTCGAATTTCAGAATGTTCAATGAGCCTTAACTTTAAATTAGATTATTGAAATCTAAGAAATAAAGTAACTATGATCATTTGAATATATTATTTATTTGATCTTTGTCCATGTTTAATATTTTTGTCGATTCTATGTTATTTCTTACTGTTTTCAAGAATAATTAATTACGTTGGAAATGATAGTTTTTGTTCGCGTGATATATATATATATATATATTTCACATATGTAGGAAGAGATGAGAGAATATAATTAATCACTGCTATCACGCAATGTCGATATCTTCATGCGATATGGAATAAATCACGTCGGCAGATGTTCTTAAAGTTTCGACCTTCGGAATTTCCTCGACGTTTTTGACTTAATTGATAAAACAACTATCTATTGTATCTTTAGTGAAGCTCGTCGATTCAGTCGGCGCCATCCCTTATATAAGATGCACGCACCAGAATCAAGAAGATTGAACCAAGCAAATAGACTATTGTTTGATCCATACCGATTGCATCGTTTGTACACATACAATCCTTGATATCGCACGAGCCGAACAGCAAACATTTTCTCGGGCAACTGCTACGAGGAGGATGGGGAAAATATGATATTGGTGAATAAAACAATATTGTCAATCCAAGGGTTATATATTATATAGAATGTTTGTCCTTTTTTTGCAAAATAAAATTTATTCCTACGACATTTTATTGTTATTTAATGTGTTTAGAAATAGTAGTAATACATTATAGGAATTGACAATACAGATAATGCTACAAGATAAAAGTCGAGTAAAGAATGAAACGTATAAAATTTTGGTATTGAAAATATTCTGAGCGAGCCTATAAATTGATTTTTGATGAAGAAAATTCGATTTATTTCATTTCTTCATTCGAAATTGATTTATTCGATCGATATAAAAGTTGGAATATATGTAATGGATCTTCTTATGATAGGAAAGGAAAGCATCGACGATTTTACATAAACGCTTTTCATATTTCCATGTACCTTTTCTTTAGCTCGCTTTACGTTTTCTAACTTTTTTCGCGATATAATGTCGTATCACATCAATGATCTCGATAATCTATGCAATTTTAAAGTAGAGGAAATATATATAGACAAATATATATTTCCAAAAATATTTATATTTGCATAATTCTCTGAACATATAGAGTAATATTCTTTTTGTTGTAGAACAACAAACAGATGTCTAAAATAAAAAGTTACCAGTGCATGATCGCCAACGAATAACATCAAAAATAAAAGTTAGAACAAAAAATTATTTTTACCA
This sequence comes from Dolichovespula saxonica, assembly GCA_911387935.1. Classification (NCBI taxonomy): domain Eukaryota; kingdom Metazoa; phylum Arthropoda; class Insecta; order Hymenoptera; family Vespidae; genus Dolichovespula; species Dolichovespula saxonica. Next base: position 1,504,566 of record OU427000.1, on the reverse strand, counting down.
ATATAAAATCGAGATCACCTTTATTTTTTTAAGTAGCACCATATAACAAAATCTACGCAGTGTTGTAGATCGCATTGATAAAAATTCAATGATGTAGGGCGAAAATACATTTGTTTAATAACTTTTAGAGTATTTCTGAATAATATTGGCGTTTGAATAGCGCGTACGTAAATTAAGTGTTAATAAATCTTTATTACATTAAAAATAAATTTTTCGATAAGTTACTGAATAAATGTATATTTGCCCTACGACGATCCTACAGCATTAAATCTGTCTCAATGTCACATATAATACTGCTAAATAGAAAATGTTATACGTGTAGGACTGTTTTATTAATGTTTAATTAGACCGGTTTTTTTAAGGCGCGTCCCTTATTGTTCGATGTCGAGTGGCATTGTAATAATGAAGAATCATTTGTTTTTCTGATGTGGCTGTGTCTGTGTGCGTGCTTATGTATATCTGTGTGTGGGTGTATGGATGGATGGCTCTCGAGACGCATGGCGAAGAGAGCGAGTAGCGAGTTAATAATTTTCTAAATCTAATCATCTCTGTCATAATTGTTACTTTTTAAATACACATATTTATTTTTTCTTTTTTCCATTTAAATTATCTTAGTATACAGTGTATAATATTATATTTTTTTAAATATATAAAATCTCGATTTCTTATCGAAAAAATATGTTTTCTTTTATAACTTTAATTTTTTTAATTTGTTCATGCGATCGAGCACCGATGACTTTTTATTTGAAGCATTTTCTGTATAAAAAGTAATAAATATGATCGTATAATTTGAGATGAATCGGAGGACTAAATGTCTGTTACATAAAAAGACTAAATATCTGTTACAACGAGTAAATTAAGACTTTTATTGGAAATTCAATTGTACGCAGAGATACGGGTTATACATAATCATAGAAAATATCGTTGCATATTTTCTGCTGAAATTTTTTTTCCAAGAGATATCGAACATATATAATTAATAATGGCTTAATAACAAAGGAAATCAATATTCAATAAATTGATTCATTCTCGCTTACTATTCTAATAATTTTCGATGCAATTCAAATCGTGATATCGAATAAAATCCGTGTTTTATACTAAAAGTTTTTGACGTACAAAAAAATTCACTTGATTTAAAGACGACGAAGGATATATTTTTTACCAGTTAATGATCAAAATCGAATAAAAGAAACGTTCAATATAATACTTAAAAGCTAAGCTAATTGTTATATATCGTTAATGAAATATAAATAAATGAATGATACAAAAAAAAAAAATATTAATAACATCAAGATGATAGAAGGGAGATGGAAGATGTTAGATGTTAAGAGTGACGATGAAAGCGTTCATGGAAATAATAGGACAGTAAGTCTCGCGTATTCGGGTGAGGAGTTGAATTATCGTAGTTCGAAGGACATTTCATCCCCCGAGGGAAATACGAGCGGCCGGATGCAACCGGAACCGATAATGTTCGGGTGTTGGGCAAATGCCCGAGTAGATACATTGTGCGACTAACGTTCTCCTCCTCTCCACCCGCTTTTCCTCAACCCCCTTCGGCATATCGCCATGTGAGGCTCGTTCTCGAATCTCGTTCGTTACGCTCGCAGCTTTGTCGGTCCATTGCCAGAGTATCTTGTCGAAGATTAATGACTAATTATGTTACAATGACAGCCGTGAATCATTGAAGCTTTCAATCAAAGGTTATCACTTTATAAATCTTCGCATTTATCTGACGTAAAAGAGATGTAAACTGCACTTAGAAAGGAGCATTAGAAATAACTAAAGGGAAATATCGATGTTAGAGGGTAACGTGGTCACGAAGACGACGATAAGCATTAACGAGAAAACGAGCACAAAAGTGACGATAAGAAGTTTCTTCGTTACATCCGAAACTCCTTATTCCGTTTTCGTAATTACAAGCACTGTAATTACGATGCTCCCTCGTTACGATTATTGCATCGTTCCAACGATATCTACCTTACTTCTGCATTATACTCTTGCTACCTTGCGCTAATTATCCGTTATTTCAATGTGCTTTATTAACATCTCCATCGTGATAACCTTCGCCTTCGTCGGTTTACTTTCTAAAAGGAAGATTATTTCTTTTTGTTATTCTTTTCTAGTTATTTTTTCTTTCTTTTATTTTCGTTTTACATACTCACTGCAGATATATACCTATATATCTATTCTTCAATTCTTTAGAAAGTACGCTTTTAATAAACTTTAATTTTGATCAATATATATTTTAATCGAAAGAGAACAGATATATATATATATATATATATATATATATATATATATATATATATATATGTCTCAGTGAAATTTCATCATTTGATGAAAAATTAAGTTTTACAAGTAACCAAGGATTATAATTAACTTTTGTTTATTTATATTACTTACTACTAATGTTAGCGAATAACATGTGAACTAATTTATGTCAATCTGATCAATAATGTAGAAAATACAGATGATTTTCTTTTCACATACTTACTGTACGAATACTTTTGATCCCCACTGTATATATATATATATATATATATATATATATATATATATATATATATATATATATATATATATATATGTAATAATACATTGGTTGATATAAAGTAAGTAAATATACTATATATACATATATTGAAGAGAAAGAAAAATAAAAATCACGTTTACTCCAGAGCTGGACTGCGATGTTCCATCTACTACGATTTAACTTCGACTGTTGTGATAAACAAAACATAGAGAAAAGATAAATAATGGGGACGTGTCATTACTATTGGATCCATCGTATTATTCGAATCCATGATGATAAACATGATTACATTCTCATTGTCATTGATTTATCAAGATGTATATAATATTTAATTCAACATGGAAAGATAACGTTCTCCTTCGTGCTCTTTTAATTGATCGTATTTATTTTATGTAGCCTTTGTCTTTATCTTTGTTTTCGTTCCTTTTATAGTATCATCGGCGAAGGAATAAACAAATCGTAGAGTTCGTGTAGTAAATCGATTGAAAAAGAGTTTCTTTAAAAAGCTTTCTTTTTGTTATAAATACATATCTTTGAGCTTTTTTCATATTCATTTAATGTCTTTAAAATCCCATTGTAAATAATCTTTCCCATGCTTTTTCGAACAATTAAAAGCAATTCAAGATACGAAGGTACGAAGTAGATCCAGTAGAGGGATCAAAGGTGGAAAGAGAAATAAAATTTTCAACAAAAGTTTCATCGTTAATAATACACGAGAAACTCGAGTTTTCCACTGGACTTCACGTGGTTGGGATATTTGCGTTGAAAAAGTTGAAACTCGACGATTCGAGCTTTTCTCGTTTGGTGAAAATTTTTCGGAATCCGTTAGAAGTTCGCCTTACGAAAAAGAATTGGATATCTCCATTTTCGAGCTGTATTAGGTTAGAAGACTTTTCTTCGGCATAAGTAGATTATCTACCGAGAAGGACGATATAATCCTTCGCGCAATGAAACGACTGTGGGATATTTATTTATTTAATTTATCTTTTTCTCTACCGAACACGTTCATAAGAATTTTTCAATTCGTTTGCGTCGTAACTTAATGCACTCTCGTTAACGTCCGCTGATTTAAATTGAAAACGAAACTTAAATGACGACAAATATCTTTTTAATGCGTTGTTGCTTGTGGAGACATTTATAATCTGAGATTTCAAGTTTATTGCATCAACATGTATAAATATAAAAGAGAGAGAGAGAGAGAGAGAGAGAGAGAGAGAGAGAGAGAGAGAGAGAGAGAGAGAGAGAGAGAGAGAGAGAGAGAGAGAATATTTCGAAAGACGTTTCTATAGACATAAAAATTTCAATACATAAAAATTAGAAAGTAATGGATGATCGTTCAATTTTTTACGTTCTTTTCACTGAGAAAAGAAAGCTTATTTTTTAACATTCATCGTTCGCTCGGCCGAATCTTTTGATGTAAATGCGAATCAGCGAAAGCGAAAAAACTTCGTATTACTGTTTTATTCTTCGACCTTTTAATTCAGATGTTTGCGTATATTCACATTCGGATGTGAAGTAATACACAGTAGATGCATTCAGCTAATGTCGAATGGTCTAATAGCTATCAGGATGTCGACTGACAGAGAACATGAAAGAGTATCTACCAATACTCCCTATCCAAGGGGGTGAGGAGTGGAGATAGTAGGCGACGGACAACTGCCAAGTTTCAGGATGTTTCTTTCCTTTGATTACATTGCCTATCGTTTGGCTTGACTTAGTATCTTACGCTTTTAAAGCTAGTATATTTGTGAATGGAAATAACAGAAACATAAAAAGGATAAAGATAAAGATCTACTATGTACATAATACAATACTTGGCTTTAAATATAAAAAAAAAGAAAAAGGAAAGAAAATATTTCATTCGATAAAATAATATCTACAGGTGCATCATGAATATATGTACGTATAAACGCATAGGCAAACATGTTTCGAGATAGTTATTTATGAAAATTTTCTAAACACGTGTGAAGCTTTTAACTCTACGGATGCGTCGATTTTGTTCCGAGCGTAAAGTCGAGAAACAAACTTTTGGAAACTCCGATATCTTCCTATCCTCTAGGATACACTCGTATATGGATTTCGCGCACAATCAGCGTAAACTCCGCTCGAAAGCTCACCGTTCTTGTAGTTTCGTAGCCCGTCGACTAAGATACCAAAGTTTATCGCCGAGTCGCGAACGCCACGAATTGGCGGGAGTTTTCGAATCCTAACTTTTCCGTGAAATCTTTTGAAACGATAAGACCGAAAAGCCGAAAGCATTCTCTCCCTCTCCCCTTTCCTATTCCTCTCGATATAATTACTTCTTTCTCTACCATCAAAAGATTAATCTCGAAAGGAGTACCTACCAACCTACCTACCTATCTACGACTCGTAGAGAGCATCGTTGGAAAAAGTTTGTCGAGTAGGCGAGCAGAGTCCGATCGTCTTGAGACTGGATTCATTATCCCGAAGTATTTCGCACCTTGTTTTTTCTTTTTTTTTCTTTCTTTCCTTCTTTTTTCCGCCCCCTTTATCTAGACTACTTACTACTTTCAACTTTTTGATTTGTTTTCTTTTTCTCGTAAAAAGAACGAACCGTACGAAGAAACTAATTCGTTGATTGCTTTCAGGCCGGAGAACAAAAATCGTCCCTTTTACCTTCGTGAACTCTCCCAACCCCTTACTTGTAACTTTGCAAGAGCATGCTGAGTCGGCTACGACGAAAACGACAAGGAGGCTCAATTTCAATAAAGAATTCTTTAAAATACGGCAAAGAAAAATCGCTTGAACGAAAGTTTAAAATAAACTCGACCTACCATTCGTTGTATTTTTACGTAATTCTCATCGCAAATTATTTTTCTCTATATAAACAATATATTTAGATAGATATGTAGAAACGGTGCCAAGTAATTTCGCTATATAATTTTAAGAATCGTGATAGCAAAAGAACTCTCGAACGCGTAACGCACCGTTTTTCATCCTTTATACCGTATTTAACGCGCGCTACTTTCCGCACCATTTCTTGGCAACTACGGCTGGCAAGGTTTCGTCTTTGAGACGCAAACCCCTACTTCGCTTTCTGCCGACCCACCCCACTTTACCTCTTCCCTCCTTCTCGCCCCTCTCTGGTTCACGGCCCTTTTCTCTCTATATGACTTTTGTTCTCGAGTTTTCTTTCCGTTTTCTCTCCAATATTCATCTCGCTTATTCTTTTCTAGAACGATCCTAAACGATCTTCCTTAGAATTATCGCGTTCGTTCGGAAATACTCATTTCAAAGTGACGCCTCGATACACAAATATTTTTCGACCCGTTGATATGCACACATTCACGCACGCACGCGCCGAAACCATTCCGATCGATGTACGTTCTCGACGCATCACCACCATGATCTTGTCTTCACGCGAAATATCGTACAATAACTATAAGGATTCAACGATTCGTTTTTTTTGTATATTATTATCGTTATTTTTTTTTCTTGAATAAATATATTTCTTTCTTTCTTCCTACGAATTCATCGTACAATTATTACGTTTTCCTTTTCGCAATTTCACCGTGTTTTTCTTTTTTCCTTTTTTATCTTTTTCTTTCACCCTCTATAACGATTGAAAAATTATTCCTACGTATCGTTACGCATTGAAAAGAAATTCTTATCAAATCCGTTGAGAGTCTTCGCTTGCGTACGAACGAATAGAGAAAGGGAGGTGAGAGGATTCGCACGAGTACCATTACCGCGTAGAGAATAGTTAGAGAAAAGAAATCTTGCAGCCCACAACCCCGATGTAACTAGGGAAGACGTCGCAGGGGTATAGACGTCGAGGGAAGATGCGACTTTGGCACGTTCCCCATGCCCGACATCTTGTTACGTCTTTCAAAGCTAGTACTGGATATAAAGAAGAGAACGAAGAGAGAAAAGAGAGAGAGAGAGAGAGAGAGAGAGAGAGAGAGAGAGAAGAAAAGAAGAGACAGAGAGAGAGAAAAAGAGACAGAGAGAGACAGAGGGAGAGAGAGAAAGAGAAGATACAGAGAAAGCAGAAGAGAGAGAGAGAGAGAGAGAGAGAGAGAGAGAGAGAGAGAGAGAGAGAGAGGATACAGAGAAAGCAGAAGAGAGAAAGAGAGAGAGAGAGAGAGAGAGAGAGAGAGGAAAGAAGGGAGAGAGAGAGAGAGAGAGAGAGAGAGAAGATACAAAGAAAGCAGAAGAGAGAGAGAGAGAGAGAGAGAGAGAGAGAAGAAGAAGAGAGAGGGTTAGAAAAATCCAAGGCTTAGGATAATCGTGAAAATGCTGCTCGCCTTTCGTGACATTTCTTTTCTCTTTCATTGTCCGCTTGCCCTTTTTGTCTCTTTTTTTATCAGCGTTGTTCTACAGTAGACTTTCTTCCTTTTCCTCCTCTTTGTATCATCGTTTCATCTCGTACTACTATAAGAGCCTTTCCTATCTCTTTGATCGGTTTAATTTCGGCCCGAAGTATATACTCCTATGCCGACGGGTTCTTGTCCGCTGATTTATTTCTATTCTCGATAATGAATCTCTTTAGACCGTATCAAATTATATCCAACTTGTTTCTCTTTTATAAAGTAAAAAAGAAAAAAAATAATTTCGAACAGATTGACATTTAGACTATAGATAGATAGATAGAAAGATTCGTCAGAGTTAATTTTATTTTTTATTTACTATTAGATAAATTCGTTTTCACGTTTATTTGAGTTTCTATGCAAAAAGTAGAATGGACGATTTGTCTTTATCCTTTCTCTCTCATTCTCTCTCTCTCTCTCTCTCTCTCTCTCTCTCTCTCTCTCTCTCTCTCTCTCTCTCTCTCTTGGTAAAGTCCGTTTGTGGTCGGAAGCGGAGAAGGAGCAGGAAACTCCTAGGGTGGATCTCCTAATGCTTTCGTAAATGTTCCCTACGTGAGCCGAATGTTAGTTATGCGAGGCTAGCAAATACGATTCGTCGGTCGAGTTATATTCGTGCATGGACGTCGTCCGTCAAAGAATTATGTCAAGAGTTGGGAGTGCGAGAGGCACGAATGAACGGAAAGTAGAAATTTCTCGGTCGATGGACCACTCTATTTTACCTACTTTAACTTAGTTCTACATCGTCGTTGTCATCGAAGTAACGATCGTCTATCGGGTATCGCGATAAGATTAGCGTTTTTAGCACACCAAGCAATTTACGAATCGATGAACGGTTTTATAAACGATCTAGCCATCTCGAATAAAATTTATTTCCTCTTCGATGAAAAATTTAAATGAAATGGATATACGATCGCAGATTTGTTCATAGAACGGTAGTATCGGATTATGTTTATTTATTTATGTACATATATATGTACGTACGTATATATGTATGTATATTTTTCGATCTGCAAAGAAGAATGTAATCGATGAATGGATGAGCATGAACGAGTTCGTGCCGTATTTATGCGGCCGATTAAACACACCGATAAGATACTCTATGCTCGTTTTATCCCGATTTTTATGTCTCTCTCCGAACGTTTGTTTCCTACAAATCGATTTACCTTTGTCCGATTAACAAGTTTCTATGTGTTGCTACGAATTTTATACGATTTTATCATCGGCGATACTGACGAGGAAGAAATTAATGTTTGTAATTAACTGATGCGTGAAACCTATAGAAAAACTACCTATCGGATAATATTTAAAGACGAATGTCTATCGTATATATTAAACTAGTGGGGATATGATCGTTGTGTGTATATATTCTTTCTGCTCTGTTCTTTTATTTTGTTTAACGCGGCAGTCTAAGCCAAATCATAGTAGGGTGAGGTTCGTGAAAGACCAACGCCTAACAAATAAACATAGGCTTCAGTGTTTTTCTTGTTGATATACATACGTACGTAAGTATTTTCCTTCGATCAAGAGAACGAAGTATTATTAATGTATATTTTCTTTTACTTAAAATATATTATATTTTTCTATAATTATTTGATATATTAACTCTTATTCTAAATTTGTGTTTAAATGTAATAGGTACTGTTATATTGTACTTTAACGATACATATTTATTATATATTTTTTTCTAATTATCTTCAAATAGGATAATTTGTGTTAGATGGAATATGAGTCTCTTTTTACCGGCGTGAAATTGGCTAGTATGTTATTATTGACTGTTGGTGTGCATCTTCTGGTACAGTACGTAGGGTCAGACGTGAACGAAGCCTGTGAAGCCCTGCATTGGTACGATTAGTTAAGTCTACGTCCACCTACATATATAAAAAGCACTACACAGTGGACCGTACTCTGCAAACGTGAAATTTTCTTATTGAGCGAAATAATAAATATTTTTTAAAGATCAGCAAAGATACACACACACACACACACATATATATATATATATATATATATATATTTACATACACACACATACACAATAGAATCGAGAATGTAAGAGTTCGAATGTCGATGTGATATCAAATAACGACGTATGAATATAAACCATATCGATAATAACGAGATACGAAACGTTAACGATTTACGTATAATATTTTTTATTTGAGATAAGGGCCGTGATATAGTTTACGTTGTTAGGGAATAGTTAAAAATTATGGAACATTTATATATGTATATATGGTTCGTATCACGATAAGCTGATCAGAGTATCGATCAGAGTGCCTACTCTTTATTCCGAAGCTACGTTTGATCGGCCACGACTGTGAGGTTTTCATCGTCCGACGTCAAAGGTTTCTTTGGATGTTTCAAAGGAGCGCGATTGTGCCAATGGGCAAAAGAAGAAGACCTAAAGGAAACTGAATTATAGTAGATTTGAAAAATATCTTAAAAAGCGTAATTATTTATCGTATTTCAGAATTCTTTTTTCATTCTTTTTTTCTCTTTTTCTTTTTTAACGGTTTAAAAAATGAATACATAATCGAACGAAGGTAGGTGGCTTAGCATTTTACAGAAGACAAATAGTACACTCAGAATAATGCATGAGGCGGAATCGAGCGTAGTCAACGTCTGCGTTACGTGTTCGAAAAGAACCGTGGATCTTACTTTATGGAGGTCGATCGAGTGTTGGGATTCGCATCGGCCGGAAACACTGCTCTTATTCTTGTCGCTTCTATCTCGTAAAGAACAATGAAAGAAACGATCTAGTTTCTCAACGATTTAGACAATTCTATAAATTGGAATCCTAAAGCCTACGAAAATATTCTATGAGAATATCGTAAAATTAATTTGTATCTTAATCGAAGATAATATATATATATATATATATATATATATATATATATATATATATATATATTTGCATTTCAAATTGAAATCAATATCGATGTAACGAAAATTGATATAACGAAATTTCTTCAAAGAACAAATTTAATGAGTTTAGTCGAAACAGTTATTTTGCATACATATGTATATTTATTTAGGAAATACCAAGCGATGCACGGTTGGTCATGTCGAGTGGAAACCTGGAGTATCCTAAGAGAGTTCTCTAGTTCCGCAGATTTCAGTTGAAGAGTACGATCGTGTAAGCTTAGAGTGATATTCTACAGAGGAAGGAAGCAGGTAAACAGAAAGAGAGAGAGAGAGAGAGAGAGAGAGAGAGAGAGAGAGAGAGAAGAGAGCGGGGAGAGAGCTCGTAAGGTCGAACTCTCGTTTCCCCGCGTTTCGTCATGTCAAGTTTAAACTCGTGGAAATGGTCAGCGTACTTAGAAGACTAGTATCTTCCAGTCGCGTGAATAACGCTTAGTGTGTTCCCATATGTCCTTTTAACTGAAAAATGAAGAGAAAAATGTATTTTTGAAAACAACATGGACGATCAACGATATATAGAACTTAGTTGTTTCGTTCTTTAGCATAATACTTTTCATATATGTAATACATTACGTAGATATTCATACGATTTCTCTGCACGGTAAGAATATTTTATAAATAATCGAGTCGTACGTTTTAAAAAGTAAACAGTTGAACGGTGAATGTGACCCACGTAACGATCAACAAAACGATTTATAGGACAATTGATAAGACGAACATACCAATAACTTTGATCTTTACGTTGAAACAAACAAATAGTACAATTTGACGGCGTAATATTTTAATTATTGTTGTCGTTACGAGTAAGGATAATTTTGAAAAGTGAAGAATTTAAACAAGATGTGTTACAAGTTTTTACGTCATGTTAAAAATTAACTACTTCTTTTTGTGACTTTATATGTTAATGTTGTTTTTTTTTGGTTGTGAAACTACAAAGCTAGGAATGTTCTTATAATTTGAAAAACAAAGAAGCATTAGCCATGAAAGTCAAAAAAGAGTATGTAATTGATTTTTAATATCTTTGGAAAACTTTTGGTCCATTCTGTATTAATATTCAACTCGATTTAAGAAGAACAAAATTGTTATGTTAGCATTCAAAAATGTAAGCACTATAATTAACATTTGCAGACATAATTGTATCCATCTTGAAACAAATTGAAATAAGGAAACATTCGTTTTATTATATAAATACATAGTCATATTATACGAAGAAGAAACAATTTCGATTCGATGCAATGTCAGCGACTTTCCAAGTACGTTCCACGATTATCGAAATTACCAAGTGGAAATTATATTCAGTTACAGAAGCGCATAAAAGCAGACGCAGCATTATCCGTTAGAACGTTTCTAGGAAAGGTTCCAAAGTCAAAGATATGAAGAATTCTCTGAAAATATTCATGCACAGAAACCACATTCTTCTTCATTCAAGTATTTTCGCCTTTCTGGTCTCCTTTACTTTCCTTCATTTTATATTTTAGTTCTTCGCTTTATTCTAGCAACGTATACCTTTATATTCAATCCCACGAATTCCATCTTTCTTGCTTGGTTTCTCTGCACGTTACTATTTGTATTTGTCTTTCCTTCTTGAAAAGAAAGAAACGAAAGAATGAAGAAAGGAGGCGAAAGCAACGTAGAATATAGTAGAGTGTTAGATGAACGAACAAAAAGGATAGTGTAATTTCGTAAGGTGAGTTGTCTTACGAATTGGTCCTTCCCAGAAGGGATAGTTCCCTAATGCCGAATTATATTATCTTACTTGTTTTCGTGTCGGAGAAAGTTATGTCCAAAGTGGGGATTCAAGTACTATTATACTAGTATACATAAGAAAATTCTTTTATATTCATTCGTCCCAATGCGAATGTTCTATCTCTTTTCAATGGCACACAAATGTTACGTATCTACTTAAATCTTTAATCGAAGTACCCGTCTTTCAAAAGAAGACTCGTGTAATTCATAACGATGGAATCTCTCTCTCTCTCTCTCTCTACACACACACACACACACACACACACACACACACACACACACACACACACACACACACACACACACACACACACACACACACACACACACACACACACACACACACACACACACACACACACACACACACGTTAGGAGTAAGGAGATATCAAATACAGTAACTGTAAGATCGGCTACTCGATCTAACAACTTTTTGAACTTCTACTTCTTCTCGAAAGAAAATAATGTTGACCGCTATGATATCGCGTAGGAGGATCGCCGAGTCGTGAGTCGAGAACGGAATCGCGGGAAAAATTCCACGTAGTCGGTATCAGTCATGATCCATGTTGAATAATGCATGCTGCTTCGAAGCGATAGACGGAGAGGGTAAGAAGAGATGTGGGAAAGAGGTGGAGAGAAGGGAGATGGTACGAATAGAAAGGGAAAGAGAAGCGAGTTGGCACGACGCACGTCGTGGATTTCCTTCCTGGTCGGTTTCTTCGAGAATTCGGCGGTTTTCCGCTTTTCCTATGCATGGATAAAACTCGCGCATATGAGACGCTAAAAGAGACGGAGCTATTTAACACTAGAACTACCGAAAAAACCTACCTACTTCTACCAAAACTAGTCAAAATAACTGGTTTTTAAAAAACGTAAAAACAGAATATTTTTTATTTATTAAATTATTACAATATTCCAATAGAATGTTCTTATATCGATGATGAAGATAGTGAATTTGAAGAAAATGAAATACTTTATAGTTAGAATAGTGATAATAAGATTGTAGACCAGGAACAAGTTGAGAAGTCCTCGGACAATGAATTAGAAAGTATTATTATAGATGTTATTATCATAATTATATTGTATTTTTTATAGTTGGCATTAAATAGTTGTAATTCCATAACCTTAAATACTTTTTATAAGATAGTAATAATTTAATAAATTATAAAATATTCTGTTTTTACGTTTTTTTAAAGACCAGTCATTTTGACTGGTTTTGGTAGAAGTAGGTAAGACAAAAAATTACTCGAATTCTGTGTAAGTTATTTAAAAATAAAATTCATTTTATATAACCTTTACTTAACCCTGCAAAAGTCATTGCATCATTTCGAAAAAAAATGTAACACGGAGTAGGAATTTTATAATGAAATTGTAAAACTAATCATTTTGACTGGTGTAGTAGTTCTAGTGTTAAAGGGGACATCGTCGATATAATTGACAAAGATTTTAAACATGGAAGGTATTAAATTTTAACGCCGATTAATATATGCGTAGATATAAGCGTTTATATATTCCTTTTATTTCTTTTTATGTGAAAGAGATTGCATACGTTTATACAGTTTGTATTCGTGCATTGAATGAAAATGCAAGGGGTAAACTATACTCAATAAAATTTTGTAGAGTCGTATACTTTCTTGCCGAATGATCGCATGTAAATAGACAAGTCCTACAGGATAGTTACATATAGTATACATAAATATATATATGTACATAGATAAGAGACATTTCGTTTGACTTTGTTCTTTTCGTTAATTCGTGGACTAAGAAGTGTTGAGCGAATAATAATATGTCGAACGTTTATAAAGCGTAAGAACTTTTATTTTAGCGGGGTTTCGCGAATCTTCGTCGTCGATAATAATGGAAAGCAGCAGTCGCGTCTTTACTATTTCTCGAGATAGACACCTTTCAATTTCTCGAAAAGCATGAAAACGGGTCGTGGCTGAGATCCAAGAGTCGGACAGACCTGACGGCTCGAATAGCGGGCCGACTGGTGAGACTGATTTCTCTCGCGTGTTCAAAACGCATCTCTTCGTTGAGTTCATTCCTCGAAATTTCCAATAACCCGTCCGATTTCGAGAACCTCCGAAGAAGGCCAAACGACTATCGCGGTATTTGAAATTTACCGAGCTCTCGACGTTTCTTCAACGAGAAAAAGAGAGAGAGAGAGAGAGAGAGAGAGAGAGAGAGAGAGAGAGAGAGAGAGAGAGAGAGAAAAGAGAAAGAAAGGACGAACCTTTACCCCATTTTCCCTTTCTTTCTCTCTTTCATTTCAATGATATATCCACGTATGCTATATGACGAGGATGTAACAAGAAAATTGAATGATTATATAGGTGTATGATTGTTATATAAGAGAATGGGAGGATAAAGAATTTTGCGGCGATTTACGAAAATTGCCGAGCCGGAAAGAGAATTATCGTACGTTATCTATTATAATTCGGAAAAGAAGGCAGAATGCTGAAACAAAAGAAAAAGAAGAAACAACACGGTTTTTATTTTATTTGTATCCCGGACTCCTCGTAAGCGTTCTTTCCTTTATTCTACTTATTTATTCGGATATGTTCCGATGGTTTATCTTAGTAATGAATATGGATATTAAAAAGAATAAGAATATAATTATTTCTGATGTAAGATCATTATTTTCTTTTCTAGATAATAAAATAAAATTTGTGGAAGAGAAAATTTCTCGTATCGCAGTAAAATCGATTGATACATTATTATTATTAAGCTCTGTCGATGTATATATACACGTACATGAAGATATATTATTTAATATTTCTCGATAAAATTACGATCGATTCGTAATATCTCTTTTATTTTCTTAAAGAACAATTATAAATCGTGTTAGTAAATGGTAGTCGCGGATACACGTTTAATTAAAAATGAAACGATGCGTTTCTTTATAAGAGTTAATTTCGATGAAAGTTAGAGACCAATTCGGAAGTGGGCAGTATATTTCACCACTGTAATTTGCCTCTTTGTTCGTCCGATCAATTAGCTACGTGATTCGCATGCTCTTTCGAAACGGAAGATGGCACGCGGCACGACGAAACGTTTCAACGCATTTCAAAGTCCCAGGTGTTCGATAACGATTCGACTAGACTGCTACTAAACAATGACAGTGACGACAACGACGAAGACTAGCGATGTAACCTATCAACTTGTCACGAATACGCACGTGGTAGTCACGAACCAGAGCTTAATTGCGTTTACCAAACGCACGATCTAATCATTTGGGTATATAATTATTCAGACTATTTGCTCGTTCAATGCCACTTCTCGATGAAAATTCTCGAAATAATATACACATCTCTTGTTTGCTATTACCATTAATCCAACGTTTATTATAAGAAATATCATAAACAGATGAATCAAAAAAATATTTTGTTAAGTTCTATTAAATTATTTTCAATTGGATAAAGTAATTTCAATATTGAAATATACATATATACACACACATTTACATATATATTTTTTATGAAATTAATGTGGTATGTGAAGTTTGTGAGAAATTAAAAAACAAAAAAATTATATTGTTTCTTAATTTATAAATCATTGGTATTGAAATGGTCTATCTGATATTGTAAATTTAATAACGAGAGAATTAACGTTGAATTGCTTAACATCATTAAATGTTGATTAATGCAATTGTCCGTGCAACTATTATTAACGACAATGAAAGAGATTTCATAGGCGATCCCTTTATTTTCATACCGATTACACGCAAAAGACTTTCCTAAACGTATAACTATTGAATTACACGCTTTGACGAGGAGAGTTAAATGTCGTGAATACTTGATAAGTTTCCTACCTCTATCAAGTTTCTATTCATTGTCAAGTAACTTCGAGCTTGCCTCTGGTAGTACGAATTTTAGGCGAATACACGCATACCTATGTACGCGTATTCCCTTGATATTTCAGCATAACGACTAATGAGAATATAGATACACGATCGGTCGTGTTAACGCTTAATGTCTTTCTCGTTATTCCTACAACTAGCTCGAATGGGGTTATTAACACTGGACTATAATTTGAGAAATCGAACGATCGGTGTCTCGGTAGCGATATAGAAGATTTTAAACGACTATCTCTACGAATTGATCCATTTGCGTTGTGGATAGAAAATTAATTAATATGGAATCATCTAAAGAGTACTTTAAGAACTTTCCATCTTATATCGTAGACTATAAAACCTATAACGAATGAGATAAAGTGGTTGTAATAAAAGAGAGGAAGAGAAATAGATAGACAGATAGATAGATAGATAGATAGATAGAGAGAGTGAGAGAGAGAGAGAGAGAGAGAGAGAGAGAGAGAGAGAGAGAGAGAGAGAGAAGATATGGAGAAGAGAGACACTGAATGCGATTATCGTGGAGAGACCACATTGATTTGTTCTTTTGCGTCATTGGAACACGTGGGACGTAGGAAAACTTAAACGATTGCCTAGAAACGAATTTCTCCTGTGCGACGGCTATTAATTAAAGTCTCCAAGTACATACGTGCTCGATAAAGAAAAGAATGAATTCCGAGTCGAGTATCGATGTCGATGGTATCTACGGGGACAAAAGGGAGGGTCATTAGAGAAGGGTAATTCAAGAAAACGAGAGAACGAGAGAGAGAGAGAGAGAGAGAAAGAGAGAGAGAGAGAGAGAGAAAGAGAGAGAGAGAGAGAGAGAAAGAAAGAGAGAGAGAGAGAGAGAGAGAGAGAGAAAGAAAGAGAGAAAAGATTAGAAATGTTCTTTTTCGATGACCAGAAACAATTTCGTTTACTTTTTTCTTTCTTTTTCTTTTTAATCGAATGCTTTTCGAACGCATTTCTTCGTTCCGTTCTATTTTTCGTTTCGCTTTCTTTTTCGCCGTTATCTTGATCTTCGTGCAAAGATACGTTCAATCAAAGTCAGTCGTTTCGAATAAAAATAACGCTGATAGAGAGAAAATCGGCAAAGAATCACCGACGAAGGACACTGGCGATTCTTACTAAATTCTTGCAAAAAGAAAAAATAAATAAAAAAAAGAGAAAAAGCCTCTCTATTACAGTATCGACAACGGGCTTTTCGATCTTTTACGGATCGACGAATTTCCTCCGCCCATTTGAACGCAAGCTCGCTCGAGCATATAGGACTTATTGCACGGCAAGTTCCTACGAACGCGCTGTATTTAGTACTTTTTAAAGGTTTTCCATGTGAATGGTCGTCGAAAGCAGAAGCATTGCCAACGCTCTCACTTACGATCTTGATCGATGACAACATTAAAATAAGATTTGAAGTAAACAAAAATCTATCATTCAATTAGGTATATATATATATATATATATATATATATATATATATATATATATCCACCGATGAAAAAGTTTGCATCTTCTTTTGTCCATTATCGTCTCTTAATAAGCTTATTTTCGAGAATGAACATTTTTCGGTTTTACATAAGTATCATCTTTTATCTTTTGTATCTTTCTAAGAGTATTTTTTAAGTTTTACACTTAAATAGTTTTATTAAAATTGATAGATAAATCCTTTGAATTTATCGCGACGCGATTGGAAAAAGGAGTGTCGTTCTGTGGATTTAAGCAAAGTAAAGAGAAAGCTTTTCTTTCTTGCGAGGAATCACCTGTCTTAGGAACATTCTGAGTTATAGGAGATGTTTGTGTGTGTGTAAGTTTGTATATATACATATGTAAGTAAGTGAGGAAGATTAGTCTCCGACACTCGGCTCAGTATTCTCGAGTCTACAGATACGAAAGACAATCGACGAGGGATGCATGGAAAAAGCGTAGACGCGGCATAAAGCTAAGAGAGGCTAAAGGAGCCTGTTTAAAATTCGTAGTAAGGGGTGAGGAAGATTCCTTCAATGTCTCCCGAAGGGAGAAATTGAATTGAGAAGGGTAGATTCGCGTATAGTCAGTATTACCAACTAACAGGACCACAGTCGTATTCAATTACTTTACCGTTCGTAGACTGGTAGATTTTATAGAAGCTTCGAATTTTCGAAATTCAATTAGATTCGTCGGAGTTAATTTCATTGATATCTGGAGTGCGCGAGCTCGTACAGTAAGAAAATAATGAAATACGATATAAGGAGAGGAACTAACTGGGAAGAAATAGTGCAGTGTGTGTTTCATGGCTAAAGTGTATTTTCTACTTTTAGCTTTGAAATTTTTAGGATTTTATTCTGAAAGACAGTATTTCGCGAAGGAACGAATTTTGTGTTTTGGGATTGCATTGATATCTTCTCTCGGTTATTATGTACTACCATCTACTGCAATTAGATTTATTCTTTGTTAGAATGAATATTGCGTTAACGTTTCTTCGAAATGTATTTTTTTTGGAAAATTTTTACGCTGAAATTCTTTCAAATCTGTTGTATTAGGATCTAACGATCTCGACGGCCTGATTTTTCTTTTTTCACGAGTACGAAAAATATACTAAAGAAAACAGCTGATTAAAATTATGACAAGATTTATTTCCCATATTTTTGCAAAAAAATTTCGATAAAAATTTAAAAAAATCATAATAAAATTTTATTCATTACCGCTACCTGAACTGTAATATAAACTATTGATTTTTTCGTTTTAACTGACACAAAGACATTATCACGAATTAATATACAAATAAGTAATGATGTAAATTTATAAAGTTTTTGATCCAATAATTTCTTTCATTAGTCTCAATTTTTATCGATTAAAACGCAACAGTCAATTTTCAAATTAAAACTGTATATTAGTATTAGTCTCGGAACACTAATGAGGTAAGTTATTAAGTTTCTTGCAAAAAGAATAATCACTAATAAAGGAAGAAAAAAAGAAAGAATCGGGTAAATTGAAACCGTGTATAAACTGAATCCGCGTAAACGGAAAGATTATTTAAAAAAAATAGATAAATAAAAAGAAAACTCGAATAAATAAAGCAGCGCGTAATATCCATGAGTTTATCGATATTGAGTTATATAATCACAAACGAAGTTTTCAACGTGGATTTAGTAACAAAAGCGAACAAATTTTGATATATTTTAATTTATTGTAATATCCGATTTATGACTAATAAGTTTTCAATCGGTCATAATAATGTTTAGACATCATCGATTGAACCTGTTTCACTTGGCACAGGGAATGCTTTCGATTCCTCCTCAGGGATCAAAGGAAGGAGTTCGTCTATCCGTCAAACGGATTGCCAACTACAGTGTTTATGGTATGTTTAGCCAATTGTCGAAACGGAGGGCCATTATCGCGTGGACTTCGGTGAATCTAATTATCTTAGTGTTATGTTTGAACTTGTGATTCGCGCTTTGATGTAATGTCAGATTCTCTCTCCTTCTCCTTCTCTGTCTGTCTGTTTGTCTGTCTGTCTCTTTCTCTCTCTCTCTCTCTCTCTCTCTCTCTCTCTCTCTCTCTCTCTCTCTCTCTATCTTTATCTCTCTGTCTCTCTTTGTCTTTTGCTTGTGATATTAAAAACAGCTTGTTGCTGGTGTCAAGGTAACTTTCAAAGTTTTGATAAATAAGATTATGTATATATCCTAACATAGATCGTAAGCTTACGTTCCTAACATATACGTATATGTTTTAAATTATATCACGTATGTGTTTTAATTTATATCAGTTCGCTTTTAGGCATCAAAGAGTGAAGTCGTTACAAATTAATGGTATAAGTCGATATTTCCTTTCTAATTATTATTTTCGATTTATGCATCATTTTACAAAAGATGTATTTTTTTATAAGAAATAGATGGACAATACTATATATAAGATTTATTTTATTACTTTTCTTATAGAAAATATGTGTAGGAACAGATATTTATTTTCTATCTCTCTATTCTTTTCTCTTTATCATAAATTACATTTCATCGACGTTCCGATAACTTCTTTAAGGAAGTTCCGATATTTCTTACTACAAGCCGCAGATGTACACGTTTGTTCTACCGAAATAACGTTTTTCCATTCGCAGAACGTTCCTTGTTACAACGGAAAAATCATTTTCTTCAACCGATACTCTGTTAAAGGCTTTACCTTACTCGCTTCTTCTTTACATTCCTTTTTTGATCGTTCATCATTTCCTTGTATCCTTTGTGTAAACGGGGTCGATATATAAAAGCAAGTCTTAAATATAATATATTTTAGTCGATTCAGAAAACGTTATGTAACGAATTGGTCACTTTAATTTCTTTAACATATTATAGTATTATACATTCGTTATGTTTCTTGATTGTTCAAATATGGCGGAAGTTTAATTACCAAAGAATGCTCAAACGTGATATAATTTAAACACAAAGAATTAGCGAAGCATGAAAGGAGGTTAAGAGATGAAGAGAGAGAGAAAGAGAGAGAGAGAGAGAGAGAGAGAGAGAGAGAGAGAGAGAGAATGAGAGAGAATGAGAGAGAATGAGAGGGAGAATGAGAGGGAGAATGAGAGAGAATGAGAGGGAGAATGAGAGGGAGAATGAGAGAGAATGAGAGGGAGAATGAGAGGGAGAACGAAAGAGAGAGAGAGAGAGAGAATGAGAGGGAGAATGGAAGAGAAAGAGAGAGAGAGAGAGAGAATGAGAGGGAGAATGGAAGAGAAAGAGAGAGAGAGAGAGAGAGAGAGAGAGAGAGAAAGAGAGAGAAGGAGAACGAAAGAGAAAGAGAGAGGGAAAGAGAGGGAGAACGAAAGAGAAAGAGAGAGAGAGAGAGAGAGAGAGAGAAAGAGTCAGAGAGAGAGAGAGAGAGAGAGAGAGTCAGAGAGAATGAGAGGGAGAACAAGAGAGAGTGAGAGAGGAAGAAAACATAGCGATGAATAGTGAATAGTCTGAAGGGTGAGGACCGAAATAAAGTACTGTTAAAGAGCTACGTGGGACATCAGAAAAATCGGTGGATTTGTAAGAGTAAATCCAAAGCGAAGCTATGGCGATAGAGAAAGAGAGAGGGAAAAGTAAAAAGGAGAAGAAGAAGAAGAAGAAGAAAAAGGAGAGCGAAATAAGTACACTCCGAGTGGGAACAGAGACTTATTGTTAGAATTATATCAAAGTTGTTGCGAAGGAATCTTGGATCGAGAAAAGTAAGTACTTCCTATTTTACTTCTTTATTAACCTTTTCCGTGGTCAGTACGATGGGGAGTTGGCAAATAACTTTTGTCTATCTAGTTTCAAAGTGTCACTCGACGGTCATGGTAGTTACCGTATAAATAAGAAAAAAGGCAGATATTTTTCTTTCTTTATTTTCTTTTCTTTTTTTTTTTTTCCTTTCAAAAAGAGCGGATTTTAATGTTCTTACGTTATATGTATATCTAAGGAATATTGCAACGGAATAATAATAATCAGGTATATCAAATATCGCAAATCGATTTATACGTTGATTAATTAATCGTACGTACAGGTCGAACATATTTAGCGACTGAAAATATAGATGTGCACGTAAATTAACGGAGAAAGGATGTCCAAGGATCCTAAGGGATACACGGCTAGGCCGGCTTTTCTTGCCGCGAGGTAATTCCGTTGACGTATGTTCTCTGAACCTGCTTCTCTGGAGCAAGTAGGAGAAGCATGTTGCTCGAATATACTTCGATTCGATTGACTTTCTATATCTAAATTAATTGAACGTTTTTCAAGAGGAAAAAATTCGTGATCAAGCGGTTGAATAAAATTCAAGATAACTTTATCTTTCTGTTAGCAGTGGATAGATCTTTATGAAAAAAAGAAGGAAATAAGAAGAAAAAAGAAAGAAAAATTGAGAAATATGCGGTACTTTGACGGTCGTCAACCTCGCATATTTCTACCTTTCGCTAATAAATTTTCATATAACGTTGTCACCATTGCCGTCGCCGTCGCCTCTAGTCCTTCGCTCCTCGCCGTTGTCCTCGTCCACGCCATTGCCGTTACCATCGTCGTTGTCGTCGTCGTCGTCGTCGTCGTCGTCGTCGCCGTTGTCGCCGCCGCTATCGCCGTCGTTGCCGTTGGGCAGCCTCTCTCGACTGCTAATGACCGGCCAACTCTAGAACGTGTTACCTGTGGCTAAACTACGTTATGCGTTTTAATTACGGTATGAATTATGACAGAGGGTAAATTTTTTACATTTCTCGTTTCTGTCCTAGGAGTACTGACCTTAATAGAGCTTTTGGTAAATATGCACAAAGAGTACCGAAGAGAATTATTAATCGACAGATATAGTGTTCATTTTCTTTCTCTTCTTTTTTTTTTATTTTTATTTATAACTAGATAAATTTAATCGATTATCGATCGATATAGTTTTAATCTATAGAATAGTACGATTTATGTTTTATAATTTAGAACGTACAATCATAAAGGTATTAGATATGCTTTATCTCAGCCGCATAATATGCGTCGAAGTTAATCGCGAAGGGAAGTTACTGTCGGATTAGTTCGAATATGACAACACGATTATGCTAACTGATTCGAAACAATGCATAATCTTTTGAGACGATTTGATATGGACAGTTATATTCGATATGAATGATAATCAACTCGAACCAATAAACTAGTAGGTGATTTACAATTTAAGCGATTAATGTACCTTGGAGCTATTTGTATGATTCCATTGTTAAATTGAAGGTAATTTAGAAAGGTTCCTTTGTAGTTAGAAAGCTTTTAATCGAGATGGTAGGATAATATAGTGGTATGTATTAATGAACCTGAAAGTTGAATTATTCAGAGAAATGACATCTACGTAGATTACAATTGAATTATTATTCAAGCTAAGACGGATATTCTAGTTTCGTCACGTTTCAGTCAAAGTTACGCGAGCACTGGTTAAATATTAGCTATAGCACAAAGGCCGCGGACTATCGGTCGAATCGAAGCTAGCATTATTAGCCGGAGCACGGGGTCTATGCAAATGAAACATCAACGGACTACGGTCCTCACTTTCCTTTCGTCTCTTCACCTTGGAAATTTCCTGTGGTGAAGCAAAATCCCTTTAATGATCACGAGAGCTTCCTTTCAAGGGAGCTATTCAAGGTGGGAGATCAACATCGTGGCCATGTTTCGAAATGGCCTTCTACTCCATTAAGAGACCAACGCTGAAAATTGATCTTTGTTAATTCGAATAATGAACAGATAAATTAACAGTCCTATATCTAAAATACATTTACTTTATGATGTCAAATGCAAAAGACATTCTCGTGAAGCTACGATTGGCCGAATGAAAATATAAATATTGTTAAATTACCTAATGGTAACCGTGACGACATTTTTAATTGTTTAATTTAAAATAAAAAAGAATATATATATTCTTGTAATATCTTTAATAAAATTGATAAAACAAGTTCTTTGGAGTTAATTTGAAATTGTGTACCATAAAACGAGGATTTTTGTGATCGGATTTGTGCTATCGATCATCAAAGTTCTCAACTGAGGAATTTGATGTTAATAGCGTGTAGAACGTGTACTATTAGTGTAGAACTTAGATCACTAATTTAGTAGTTAATAAATAACGAAAGAAATATCTTTCTCATTATAATCGAGACGTTATTCTTCGTTAGTTCAAAGTTATAGTTAGATAAAGATAAGAACCCTTATGAGTTATTTTGCGAATCGAATTCTTCTTCGAAGCGGTAATTGTATCTACTCTTTAATCTAATCTTGCTTTAAAAAAGATCCTTGGGGAAATGAGAGTATTCCTTTTCGTCGAGGAAAGTTTATCTCGAATTAAAGTGAAAATTACAAATTTTTAATGGCCTCGTTGAGCGGTTATTTAAAGAGGTCTTAAACGGTGATTTTAACCTTCCACGATAAGAACACGTGCGCATTTCATCTTTAGCCTTTAGATAAAGGGAATAAAATTATTGTAAACTCATATATGAAATAGCTTTGAACGATGTCAATTTTTTTCTTTTTTTTTTTTATAAAAAAGATAGTGAAAGAGAGGACAAAATTTGTTTATAGGTACTCGTCTCTATCGATTTTAATGTTATGACGCAAACATCCTTACGATCGATTTCCATTGTGCGACACATAATTTCATTCGGCCAGTTTACAGAGATCCTATGGCGCCGGTGTCGAAGAGGACGTGGAGGAAAGTTGAGAGGAAACATGAGAGAGAATCGACGCAACCAAAAGAGGAAGAGAGTTGAGAGAGAGAGAGAGAGAGAGAGAGAGAGAGAGAGAGAGAGAGAGAGAGAGAGAGAGAGAGAGAGAGAGAGAGAGAGAGAGAGAGAGCGCGCGAAAGAGAAGGAGAGGGGAAGATTAAATCGAAAGCTAGTGGATCTCGGATGGGAATTGTTGGCAAATAATTCCTTTCGCAATAGAGAGAGTGAGGGGGGGAGAAGGAGAGGAAGAGAAAGAGAGAGAGGGAATCCGTGGGATTAAACCAAAATTTAATCAAACCGATTGTAAATCCTACGAACTGTACAACTGAACCTGAGCATGGAATAAAAAAATATTCAAAATAACGTATATAGGCGTTACATTTTCTTTTGTGATGATTTTCAAATCTTTAGATCCCTGTAATTGGATATACGTCACACAAAATAATTTTTGTTTTCCTGGAAACGGTTTTATCTTTCCATTAACTTTATCTAAACGGTTTATAATTTTCACAATGGATTTTTACGATTTCGTACGAAGTGTATCTAAATGGCAAATGCATAAAGATCCGTATTATATTTTTGTTTCCTTTTTGTTTGTTTTATTATTCTTATATTATTTAATAAAATATTCTTTGATAAATTTTTAATAGTGAATATTTCGTGCATTAAAGGTGGTTAAGCTAAGAATTAATTGAAATTTCAATCTTCGAGCAAAATCAGAGCCTACGACAATGCGAAATAAGTTGTAAATTGCGGCTGCTTTGACAGCTGTGGGAAATAATTCGTACCACCGACGCGAATAAATCCTCACGATTCTATTCTGCTGTTTTTTCACTTCTACTTGTATTTAAATTCCGCGTTTCGTAAAATATCGCCCTGACCCGTGTTGTACGTACAAAAAATTGCAATGGTCGAAATCGTGGTGGATTCATTGGAGAAAAATTTTCAGATATAGTCGCGACATTATACTATGTTATTTAATTTTTTATTTGAAAAATAAATCGATGGAGAAATTCTAAGGATATTTTATTTATCTTGTCAAACTCAATATTAACAACAAAGAGGAAAATATTTATACAGGGAGGTTCGATTCCTTCGATAGAAAGTAGTCAAACTGTGAAATCAAATGAAACAAGTGGAAATTTCGACGAATCGATCGAATTTACAGCTGATCACTCGCATAGATAGAGCAGGTGAGTATTCATTGTATTTACTCTGTTCCAGGTTGGACTCGTCGACATTCGGACTAATGACGACCGAACGGACCAACGAACAAACTAACGGAGGTAACGCTTGTCTCTTTTTTCTCTCTCGACAACGAGAGGCAGTCTCCCTTTTTACCCTCTCTTTCTCTCTTACACACACACACACACACACACACACACACACACACACACACACACACACACACACACACACACACACACACACACACACACACACACACACACACACACACACACACATTTTTTCTCTCTTTTTATCTTATTCTCCATCGAATCGGTTTCACTGTGCTACACACAGTTCGGACACCCGCGGGAGCGGTAAAACAATTTTATGACCCAGCCTGGAATCGCGGAAGCAAAAAGAACGCACGTGCGTTGCGATGTCGACGATAAAGTATAAATTATGGAGCCACCTGTATACCACAACTATCCGTTTGATCAGACGCCATTTTTACTATCCTCGACCATATTCAATGCTTTTTCTAAGGTTTTACTTTTTTCCAACGTCAAATGTTGACGTACCTTCTCTTAAAATTAATCAAAAACAACGAGCCTAGATTCTTTTCGACTGGCTACATTTTCTTCCTCTCTCCCTCTTTTTTTTTGATAGAAAAAATCTTCTCTTCTTCGTAAATATTCTCGTCGAAGAAGGAAGTTTCTATTGGTTTCCTTAACTTAACGACATAGCTTTCTTTTGGGTCACCAAACGAAAGAAGAAAAGGGAAACTTGTGGTCCATGCAGACGCATGTTCAAAGAAGGGTAAACAAGTTTGCAGGAAATGTACGATCTATGAGATAGTTTCGAAAGTGTATCGAGAAAAAGAGAGAAAGGGACAAATACTTTGGAAGATGGCGAGCTTCGATAACGATATGAAACCAATACGAAAATATTTTGACGAGTCTATTCTCAGAAATGTTATTATCTGCAATGTCGAAAATAGTTTCAAAATTTTTACTATGTTTAAGAACTATGTCGACATAATTTTGACATTAATAGAACATTAACGATGAGTTATATAAAATGAAGGAAAACATAGACAAAAATGATGAAAAGTGTCGTCAGAAAGAAGAAAAAAGGGAAAGTGAGAGAAAATCCTTGAATTCTGAAGGATTTAAACGACGACGATGGGAAGCTGAAATATAAGTCCTTGATTGGATCGCGAATTGTTACCGACTATAGTTATCGAGCTTTCAAACTGCAATCGCAAAGTTTCTATTATTTCGAGGCCATTTTAATTAATGCGTTAAAACGATAGATTATCTTACCTCGTTGTCAATTTTAATACGATAACTTATCTATTATACAATATTAGACACAGATTTTATAATGTAGTTTTGATTTTGATTTTTATCATGGTTTGTTTGACTTTTATAGTGATTTGTTCGTTAAAAAAAAAATGTTCGCAGATCTTTATTATCCTCGAACATCTTGAAAAAATTTATAAACGGTTTTTTTTTTCTTAAGAAATCAACATGTTACTTCAAAACATATAAAGTTTAGATATGATTTTTTGTTCATTAATGTAAAATACAACGTGTTAAGCTATCGAGTAATTGGAAGAAATGTTGCTAGAATACTTGAAGTGCAATACGTCGAAGAGAAATGCTTGATTTCTTTAGCACGTTCCACTTTTCTATCAGTTCGAAGAGGCTTGATTGGAGAAGAGTTTCAGAATTAAAACATATTGGAATTAGACATGAGATATCTATGCTAAATATACGTACGACTACGTAGTTATAGCGAAAAAACAAATACGGAACGTTAAATCTCATCGAGTATTGCATTCGATGCAATGCAAAGAAAAAGTCATCGAAAAATTGCCTTGCATTTATTTATTTTTTTTCTCTTCGAGATTTGTCAAATATATTTTAACGCAGTCAGAGTTTTTGAATTTCTTTTGATTCAAGTAAGTACTTACAAGTTCTTTCAAACGTAATTTCATTTTCGTTTGTAAAATAATCGAATTTTTGGTAGGCTTGGCAACGAAGATAATGAAGAGCAGATGTCTCTCTCTCTCTCTCTCTCTCTCTCTCTCTCTCTCTCTCTCTCTCTTTCACTCAATAATTGATCTCTGAGAGAGAATTTGGTAGTTTGCTAATTCCTTTTTAATCATTGATCGTTGTAAGTAGATTTAACAGGAGAAGGATGAGTAACGGTAAAGGTTGATTGTTAATTGTTACAAAGAATAATTGAACAACACCATTATTTATTCAAAATTGAAGAAAATTTGTCTTGTACAAATTGTAAATCGGCATTTTATGATTTTTTATAATATTATTTATATTATCTTACAATATGTCTGTTCAGTAAAATTATAAAAATAAACAGAAACATATTACTGCGGAAAATTGTATGAGGTATACTAGAGACTTTCTTGTTGACCACAATCTTCGAAGGACGAAAGCTGGATATATCGAAGATCCAGAAAAAGGATTTTCCATTGCGATTGAAAGCTTTCATTCCGGCTGGACAAATAGAACATGGCGCAGAGTTCGACAGGCTGATCTCATCGCCGAAATGACTACTTGTTCCACACCCCGCCCGACAATATCAGCCTGCTAACCCTATCCTTCTTCTTTTATAAAAAAAGATTTCGAATCTAGTTCTTCACTAGTTCCTCTGCGTACTGATTCAATAGTTGTTAACCTTCTGTGTTATCCATGCCACTTCTTAATCAGATCGTCCATATTTTCTCATTATTTGTACGAGGCATATTTCTATTTATTTCAGTCGATTAACACGTCAGATCACCGGATATTATAGTCTTTTTTTGTTAAAAAAAGAAAAATATCCTCATGTAAAAGGTCCTATTATATAGAAGATTTACGAACGAGTCGAAATAGGAGAGTCAAAATCTGAACTTCTTCGAACCAGTACGAAATCCTTTCGTGCAAATTCTCACATCAGATATAAAAAGAGGATTACGTACACCCGCATCTGGTTATCAAGAAGATTCTGATAACTTCAGCTCCTTTCGGTCTAGACGTATGAATTCACTATCGTTTTTTCTTTTTCATCGTGTATAAAGGTTTCGGCCGATCAAATTTCCACGTTCATGTACATACTTGATAAAATGCGATGTATGAAGAGTCAGTACGAATGTCGTATTGTCGTATAATATTATATATCTATATATTATCGTTATATTATACGGTAGTAAAAGGGCAAAACTCTTCGACCCACAAACATTCTTAGGCCAAAGGGATTCCTTTTTTTATCGTAATAAATGTCGGAGACAAAATTTCGTGGGCGGTGACCACAAGAACATTTCAAATAAAACGATCCTGTTTGTGGAGTTAGAGTAGACCCGTTCGTTTTTTCTTCCCCGTAAGCACCCATCTTTCTGCTGTAAAATGGTGAAAGAAAAAATAGGGAGAGAAAGAGAGAGAGAGAGAGAGAGAGAGAGAGAGAGAGAGAGAGAGAGAAGGTAGAAGATTCCCATGAAAGAAGGCAAACATCGATCTAGATTTCGTGCTAGAATCGAATCGATAATACGAGTATGTTTTTGCAATCGATCGTACGAATTGCACACTGCTTCGATTTATTTGACAGTAAAAAAAGAAAAACATATTGGTTCGTTCTTTCGTATATATCGTTTTTTCAGGGGAAAAAACGAAAGAACTCGAACCGAAAATTCTAAAATTGTCACTTTACAATCAGGAAATGAAATAAACAGGCAAATCATTCGATTCGTTCCCTTCCATTCATTCTTTCATTCGATTCCCCTTTTCTCTTATACGGGGTTTCCTTTTCGATATGAAAATTCTTTGTCGAGTTCCTTGACAAAAGAATCTCTATCAACGATAATCCTTATCGGAATATGAGAATTTCGATTTTATCGCATAGTTAACTCACCAAGTTTTGTCGTTTATATCAAAAATTGCATAAAATCGTTCGTATTCTATCATTGTTATTACTTTAAAATTGTTCAGCATATATATATTTAAACTTTTATCTTTCTTTTTTCTTTTTTATTATACTTAGTTCGAAAAGTGAAAATAGTTTGAAATTAAAAATGTTCAATATCGATACTTGATATAGCTATCGATGAAGGGTCGTTAGATCTCTAGCTTTCGTTTCCCTTTGTCACACCTCCGAGATTACATTATTCGTAGGAAAATCTCATTAATGTAATCCTCGTATATTCGTTTCGTCTCGACTCTACACCGAGAGTCGATCGTTCGCGTTAACGACCCTAGTTAGAGATTACGGCCAGCGTATTATCGCGTCGTTCTAATAAATTATCCGCGATAACGTTGTTTAAAGCTCCTCCTCTTCATTGAAGTTGTAAACGTGCAATTCGCGAAACCATTCGTGTGAAACGTTTCTCTTTAAAATGACGTTATCAAGAATCTTTCAAAAGAATAAATCTTTCGAGGTTTTTTTCTTCGAGGTTCGATACGAAGATAAAAACTGTGATGCTGCGAGAATGACAAAAATTACTTGTCCTTTTGTTATTTAAGTTAATAGGATGAATGTGGGAGCATGTTTATGTATAAAAATAAAGATATAATCTTATATGAATGCGCGCGAGCATTGTATGTCTATATGTATTTGGGTAGGCATGTACCATATGAATCAGGGCCTAAATCGATACTTACCTCCTTAGAATTCTAAAAGCACGACTCAGCATTTTGCATCTTCGTAGATCGAGTTGTTTCGTCTCTACATGAGTGCATCTTCTTGTATCCGTATGAGTAAAAAATAATGGCGCTATATATACCTCTCTTTTTCTCTCTTCATCATAGAGAGGTAACCAGATATTATGAACTTTGAAAATCATTTGCCAAGATTGGATGAAATATGACAAGAAGAGGCTTCGACATTTGCATGAAAAGTATCGGCTTCGATTGCCAGATTCTAGGTTAAAAATTGAATAATTTATGGCGTGTTCGATCGTTCTCTTATAGATACGTCCTCAAGAAGAAATTAAAAGGTGCCTTCGTACGCGATATATACCGGATAAAAAAGAAAACGCCGAGTTTGCTTCTTCTCTCGACCATCGTTGATTCTTCCACGATTTTGTCGTTCGATCAACTTTTCTCTGAAGATTGCGAACGTGGTTATTGTTCTTCATCGATTATCGAAGATAAAATTGCTATGACAAAGTCGCAGTAAAAAAGAAAAAGTAAAAAACAGAGGGAGAGATAGATAGAACGAAAGAGACAGAAAGAAAGAGAGAGAGAGAGAGAGAGAGAGTAAATTAAATGAGAAAGAAAAAAGCTTTCAGTATGAAAATATTACTTGAAATATTCTATCTAAAAAAGGAATCGGTAATAACCACGGAAGAGTCACTCGGAATAATTTAGCACAGAATTTTAATGGAAACCCTATGGTGTCATCCAAAGGAAAGATAAAAGCCTTCTATCAATCTCTATTTCGCACTTTTACGTTTATGAAATTTTATTAGTATCGCATTTTGACATTTTCTTTTTTTCTCTCTTTCTTTTATAAAAGTTGATAATTATTTCGTATAGATACCATTTGAATACAGAATTCAACGAGCAATACTTTTTTCTTTTTTTCTTTCTGCAATAACTGATAAACGAGAAAGTGACTGAAAGAACTTTGACACGAATTTCGGATTCGTTGACAAAGGAGAATCGTCTTATTAGTACAATCGAGATACTGCGCGAATCTGGTTGACAATGAGTAACCGCATCTTCCTAGAGCTTCTAAGCATATTAAAATTCTTCGCACCACGACACTGAGTTATAAATCCTTAATGCTGTTACCACGATGGAGGTTCGCTTCCGTTCACGGCATGCCATCGAGAACTTTATTAAGCATGGATTTTACGAGCGGATAGCCGCTTATACATGACAAAATGGCCACTGCGGCGTCGGAATTATAATAATCTTCTGATTTGTTAGTAGGTTAAAAGATTAAAAAAAAAAAAAAAAAACAAAAGAGAAAAAGAAAAATGTCCAATTTTCTTTCTTCTCTTCTTTCTTTTTTCTTCTTGCTCGTAGAATTTAGCCATGTTGCATTTTCAAAATTCTCCAGGTAATTCTGTTTAAAAGGAGGAAAGAAAATTCATTTTTTCGTTAAAGAATTTTTTAGCATATTTATTGGAAAGACGTCAGGACGAATAAGTGAAAAATGTCATGGGGAAACTTTGAAAATATTCATGAAGTTTTATGAGGAAATGCGTTTTTCGTAAGACACGCGGAAGGTACCGAAGGGAAAGCGACGGTATCACACGTGACAGAATTATAATGTTCCCTTGAAACTTTTACAAACGGTTTTTCTTCTATCTTTGTCTAAGTTTAATCCGAAAAAAGCAATGTTCGGGTTATCTGTGTATTCCTTGAAGAAGCTCAGTTTCAAAGTTACAAGGCTTCTTTGTTTACTTTATTCGTTATCAAAAATAAAAAAAAAAGAAAAGAAGAAATTTCGTTAGAAAAAATAATTTAATTTGAGCAATAAAATGTCCATATTCTATCTTCCGTTTCGTCCGATGATTATTATTGAGCTAAGTGAGAAATCAGACACCTTTCGATGAGTTTTCATAGATATAGCTTCCAGTTGAATTTGGAAGCTTTCGCTGTTTACTTGAGCGTGGCTTGTTCGAGCTCAATTTATTCGCTTCAAAGTAGAGATCGCCGAGGGAACCACTAATTTAATGTAGCCGAACGTTTATTTGAAACTATGACATGTGCTCTTGTACAGTCAGTTACTTGTTCGCAGTTTTTAGATCACTGTTAGACATTGTTGTTCCTATTAAGAAATTGAAGCTACTTTGTTATTTCTATGTTCGTATTTTATCGACAGCGATCGTAATCGTAAATTTTTGATTAAGTCGGATTTAGTCCATAGTCTGGTTTTGTGGACACGAAAACCATTTGCAAGTATCTCAGTGTGGGTCTCTTCCTTTTTTTTGTTTTGGTAACAGGATAGAATGCGTTCGGTTCCTGTACAGTTCCTGGTTAGCTTTTTTGTTTTCAAAACAAAACATATGCATCGGTTGTGTCAGGAAATCCTCGGTCTAACACGAGCTGTCGGTAAAGAAAGGCGTATATATGTAATACCTTTTTTGTTTTGTATACCTTTGTTAACTTTTTTGTTCTGAACGACCGTATACAACATATACGCTTCTCGAAGAATGGATGCTCAGATACGAACAACGCATACGTATGTATATATGCCATCGAAAAATTTACGCTAGCAATCATATAGAAAAAGCGTGTCGGGCAAAATAAAATGAAAAAGCGCTCAGTACGTTATCGTACATCGAATCGTCAACAAAGCTTTTCGTTCATAGAAAACACATTACTGTTGAAGCATGAAAGAACATAATGAGTTAATTATAAACTTAACGTCTTCATTTTCTTATATTTACATCTTACTAGTAGCAATTTCACCGTGTAAATAAAGTTCATCGTAGTTCAATGAACTTCCAATTCTTCTAATTTTATCTTCCACGTTCAGTACGTAACACGTTCATTAAAGACTAAACTTACCGATTCTGATGACAGGTGGCAGCGACATGGCAGTGGTGACCAGGATGACGATTACGGCGAACAACAGTGCCATCGTGTCCGACGTGAGCTCGCTTCGCAGCTGCACGGTTACAGCATCGTTTCTGCTCGACACACGTCGTAGAGAGGAGAGCGAAAAACTCTACAGAGCGTACGAACGTATGCACACGATACACGGCTAGGTTAACACTTTCACAGAAAATTACGCGTTAACGAAGATCCATCGACCTACGTGAACATTCTTCCGGGGCATGCGATCGTCCATCTTGCTTTAAGCCTGCAATCAGAATAGGAACAATTTTTACTTTTATCGAACATTTCGATCGATCCTTTTAATAGTCGAAATAAAAGGTTCGTATTTGTAATTCGAAGCGTTCCAATCTGGAAAATCGTCTATCTACGATAAATTGATCGTAAATTTTTCGAAAAACTATGATGACGTTATCAAAAAAACCTGTTAATTTCTTCCCTTTAATCATCGTTCGTTATTTTTTGTCAACGTCGGAATATAAGTCAAATTGATTTTTCCCGTTAGCGATAAAAATGATATAGCTGCGATTTCGCCCTCGTTCGTTAAAAATAAATTGCATGGAAACAATGCACGATTAGTTTACGGAATTACACAAATGATCGATTCTTTCGAGTCGCACACGAATTAAATTTTCGGTCGTTGACTTATATCCTACGTAGGATACAAGTCTCGTAATTAAATTGGACACGTATCATAGATACATAATTCTTATTAAAGGAACACGAATGGAATAAATTCCTTTTTTTATCTTTTTCATTTTCTTTTATTTTAAATATACGCGTATTCACTAACAGGTAAGTACACATGTAACAATTATATCGGAAAATAAAATACGAGAAATTCGTCGATTAAACATTTAACAAACGTATTGAAATTTTTTGGATGAGAAATTTGTTTGACAATCATAAAAAAAAAAAAATATTAACGATTCTACTAACGACTTTGTTTCAATAAGACAAATATGAACGTTGTATGTTGCATGTAAGTTAAACTTTCGAAGTAGTAAAGGACAGAGACGAGCGTAGTCAGTAATCTCATTATAAAGACGGTATGATGGTAGAGTATCTAATCGAGAGACCTACTTTTTGTAGACGTAGAAGCGCACAGCAGCACGCAAAGTGCAATTGAACTTATTGATTTCTTCCCTTGAGTACAAAATGTATCTAAGTACTAACTTATGATTGAAATGAAAAAAAGAAATGAAAAAAAAAAAATAAGAAAATGTACTTCATGCTCCATTTAATATCTGCTTATGAAACAACATTAACAATTTTAACGAATTAAAAATACTTCTGTAAAAATTCAATTGCATCTTGTCTAAATATGCATAGCATGTGCGATAGCTAGAGTACCCGTATTAAGTGTGTTCCTATGTAAAAGAAGTTCATTGTTATCCTTCTGATAACACGAGCAAGTAGTGCGATATCTCTAGGGTGAAATCACGCATACTATCAAGCCCATTCCCAAAGACGCGTTTTCTCTATGAGAGCAAAAAGAGAAAATTCAGCGTGCTCTCGGTACTACCTTTATCTCAGAGAAATGTCAAAAGGATCGCTTTGTTATTTATAAAGGAGTATCCTTCGAAAAGCGTTTTCGACCTTCGAGACGATCCCGAATATAAGATAAGAACACTCCCTTTTAACTCGATATCTTCTTGGTCTTAGTCAGAGAATCGGTATCTCGAGTTTGTTAGATCTTTGATATAAAAGAAACATGAAAGAGAATTATTCTCTTATTGTAAGTGGAAAGTATATCGAAAAGGACAAAGAAAAAGAAAAACGGAAAAGAAAATGAAAAATATGAAGAAAATTAACACACCGAATGCCGTTTTATTTTCAATGTCATTTTTATGACATTCAACAGATTCAAAACTTAATTAAAGCAAAAATTATTAAGATGATTTTTATGCCAAATTAGTCTGCCGAAGTGTTAAACCCGGAAAGATTATTTTTACACTTGCTATCTTCTCTCAAAGAAGTAAAATCAGAAGCGGATGTTTAGTACATAAAAAATAAAGAAAAAAGACGGAAAAGTCTCTTTTTCCCCTCTTTCTGAGAGAGAGAAAGAGAGAGAGAGAGAGAGAGAGAGAGAGAGAGAGAGAGAGAGAGAGAGAGAGAGAGAGAGAGAGATAATTTAAAAACGTGCTTCTTCTTAAGGTTCGAGTAGAATCTAGTATTGACGGCATACGGTTCTACTGTTAGAGTTAGCCCGCACAGCGTAAATTGTAAAGGGATTCGTGTTAACCCAATTTAGCAAGAGAGCCAAGTTTGCCTCTCGCCGCGCTACGTTTGTTTACCCTTCGAAGCTTCCACGCGTGGCTTTAAACGCGTAAACGCGCACGCGCAAGAACCTTTCGATCGAGTGACCGTGTAATCGTATTGACAAGTTCGCCGGATACTTTTCTTTTTGAACTCTTTTCGATATTGTATTTTGAAGAAATTTCGATTTTTCTTTTTCTTTTCTTTTTCATAATCGATCGTTTATATCGTTCAGAAATCATGCGGACGATAAAGGGGATAGGTCGGTCTGCCGAATAATACGTTGTCTAAGAAATATAGGAAGTTATTAGCAAAACTGAGAAGATAGCTGAGTTGGAGAATACGAAACGTAGCAATTCCGGATGTAAGATATTCAGAGAGAACTCACGGGTCTCTCGAGGCGGAACAGCTGCTAACGAAGCTTATCGTCCGCGGGAATAGAAACCGGGCCGAGGCGAGGCTTTTAAAGCTCTGAGTTCGTACAGTTCGAGAACGAGGGGTGCTTTTCGTCTCGGGGGATCCAAGAGGAATTTAAGAGAGAGAGAAAGTAACAACTTCACTTTACTTTTTCAACGATAAAAAGTGAACAGCGTTGTCCCTTTGCCGGCTTTACGATCAAGTGGAATTAACGGACTGCGACTGGCACCGTCTTAGATCGTAAATGAAAGTAGGCCGATTCTAGGTAATAACGATTAAGCTTTTATCTTCGACAAAGTGAAATGTCTAACTTCTCTCTAGCTCTCTCTCTCTCTTTCTCTCTTTGTTCTTGAAAATCTACAGGTCTATCTTCTTAACTGGTTAAATTTCTATTTCGACTCAAAGAACTATCATTCTCTTTTTCGTGTTTCTTGGAAGATTATATATATATATATATATAAAGATGTGTGTGTGTGTATTTAAATTGTGTGCAGTGAATATATACTTTATCTAACTTTTTGATAATAATATTTTCTTAAGTATTTGATCATACATATTTACGTGCTTCATGAAACTATATTTTTGGTCGGTATGGAATAAATTATTTAACTCAAGGTGGGGAAATGTGTAAAACACGAAGGGTATGCTCGAAAAACTAAGGAAAAGTTCATATTGTTTCGCTCCTTTATCTAACATGTAAGAAAAGAGAGGAATGTAATTTGAAAGTTAGAAAAATGCTTGCCTTTATCCCAGAAGGTGTAAAACCGTATGTTATTTATCTCGTTTCCTTTCAAGTTTCTTTTATTTTTATTTTTTTCAATTTTTTTTTTCTTCGCTCATATAACTGTTCTGGATACTCATTTACCATTGAAAACGTTTCCTTTATTAACATTCTATTATTTTTTGCTCGCCAAAAAAAGAAAATATTAACTTTATTCTTTTTAACGAATATTTTACACTTCTTGACTTAAATCATTTTAAAATCGCTTTTTAGTTTTAAGCGTAAAGCAAAGTTCGTCAAGAGGAATTGTGTACTACCTTTGATGCTTTTTTAAAGTAATATTTCTTTCTTTTTTTAACAATCCTTTTTCACGAAAATATCATGCTAAAGTTACAAAGGAATTTGTTGTTTTTTTTCTTTTTTCGAAGTATGTTTATGCCTGTCGAAAAATAAAAGACGGCGTTTCCATTACTGTTTTTCTAAAAGACATATTACGTATGAATAAAAAGTAATATTTTTAATTTTATGCGACTACTTGAGTCATTAAATGTAGTTTTAGCATGCAAGTATCGGCAAAGTATTTTAAATTCGTTCCATTTTCTCTTGTAAATGAACAGAATCGAATTAACAACGAATTTTATTTAAACGTATTCATCACAATGAAGGTAGCGTTTTAATGTACAATGAGAAAAGAGGGATGGATAGAGAATGGAGAAAAAAAATATTTAAGTAGGATTAAAAACAAAATTCTTTAGATAATGTCCAAAACACTTTGCATAAGATATTTGACGTTCGGTTTTTTGTAATGCAACGTAATAAACATTACATCTTGTACTTTTTAGCGTATAATTAACGTTCAGTTTTTCTTTCTTAATTAAAACATCCATATAATAACAACTAAAACATTAAAAAAACATTTGGAAAATAAAGAAGATGTAGATATATGTTAAGATAAAAGATATATGAAAAGCATAAATATATATACACATACACACAACATTTAAAAGCAAATTTGAATAATATATCAATCGTAGTTTAAATGTAAATTCATGTTCGTAGCTTAAATATAAACTCATATTCGTAGCTTAAATGTAGAAATGTCGTACGGATTTTCTCTGTGAAGAATTTGTACAATTGCGATTTTTATCATAGCGAAGCGTGACTCGTTATCGAGTAACTAATGATAGGAGAAAGTTGTTCCTTTTTCTTCTAGACCTTACCAGACCGTTGTCTCGTCTAGAGTCTCGACGTAATCGAGGAAGACAACCAGAAAAATACAATGGAAATGGGGAAATTTTTATCTCGATTCTAGTTCTCGTAGACCTTCGAAGATGAATCAAGACTCGTATGGTATAATACATACATATACATAAAACGAACAAAACAGGATATCTAAAAAGTTATATAAAACAATGTCGCTTAATGATTTTTATTGAAAATTTATTGGAGGATACTGAATAGTATAACGAAAAAGTCGGATAAATACAGAGACTATAGATAAATTTAATAAAAGATTAGGAATAAAAGCATCCTCCCAATAAGATAAGTGAGTATATATATATATATATATATATATATATATATATATATATATATAAGTACATATATGTATATATAGAGAGAGATTGTGATTTCGTGTTTATTAATTGTAGTTTAATTATAGATGGGTTATTTGAATTATGTGTAACCTAATATCGCTAAAATGTTAACTCCGTGACGATAATAAGCTGTTACAATCTTGTTAATCGATCGTACCAAAAATCCTTAAACATATACGTATTTTTAACAAAGTGACATTTATCTATCTACCTTGTGCGATTTACATCAGGAAACTTCTCAATTTCATCACTCTAGGAACTCCGTAATCACGATCACTTTATATGTTGTCCTGAAGTTTTGTTAATCAGTGTCCTTATATTTGAAATCTCATAAATCACGAATATTAGAAGGAACGCCCGATGTGTAGTTCGTTCATTGTCCGATCAATTTACTAAAAACTCACTCTTTCGTGCTAAATCGCTTCGCTCGGCACTCTTTTAACAACTTGTCCTGCGTAACATAATTATCGTGCATTGGACAATTCGCACAGTTTTCCAAATCATGAGGCCTATTTATCCTTCACATAGCGCATTCGAAGACGATCGATCGTGTGGTCCGCATTACATAGTGACACTTTAACGAGCGAATAAAAAGAATAGAATCGGGCAAGAAAACTTTTCCACATAAATTTGAGAATAATTTTTTCAGATTCGCTTTATTTAATAAATAGGGTCGTGTCGCTCGACGAGATTGATCGGTCAAACGAAAGAAATACCTTCGAAATATCTCTCACAGGAGTTTCACAAATTTTCACTTGAGAGAAACGTTCCTTCGTTCGCAGATTTTCCAGGAAGCTCTCATAGATAACATTGTCATTATCCTAATCTGTATCACTTGGTCGTAGTACATGTATTCATTCGTGTATTGTCCATTTCGAACACTATGTTGAACGCTTCGGTCAAAGATAGCACTAAGAAAAAGGTTTGCCTTAACTTTACTTCGTTCAAAAGTAAAATTCAAAAGTAATTCGCGATATCTTCGAATTGGGAACGAAGGAACGTCTTTCTTGGCAGAATAATTCTTGGGGAAGGGGGAAGGGGTGGTAGTTTTTTCTTTCTTAGAAAATAAACGAAAGATAAAACAAATTGAGATTATTTAAAGGTATTAAGACAAGGGGATTTTGGTTTGAAGGTTTGGAGGATAACGGACGGCACGAACTCTTTCGAAAGTTGACACGCGAGCAAGAGAACCTTCCCGTTTTTGGTACGCGCAGTCCGTTGATCGCGAAAGACGCGCGGGCACTGGCTCCGGCAGGACTTGCCGCCACCCCCGGACGAGTGCGCGGACCGACGCTCCGCACGATGGTGGGTGGCTGCCTGGCTTACAACAGGGTTCGTCCACGGGAGATGACTGTTGAGCTCAACGGAGGGATGCGAAAGAGAGAGGGAGAGGGAAAGAGGGAGAGAATCAACGAGGACGACGAGAACGCCAACGACGATGCCAACGACAACGCCGACGACCACGCCGACGACGACGCCGCCGACGACGCCAACGACGACAACGACGCCGATGATGACGACGACAACGCCTAAGGCCGATAGCAAACGAGTACGAGAGAGATAGACTACGAATGGAGGGGTTCGAACCTAAAAGGAACAAGAATGGAAAGATACCCGAGGGTGGGAAGCAAACCACATGCAACTCGCGCGCCCTCTCCGTACTATTTCTTTCTCTTTCTCTCTTTCTCTCTTTCTCTATCTATCCTTATCTCTGACTGTCTCTTCATCTCTCTTTCTCACTTCTCTTTTAAAGAAGAACCAAAGTCAAGATCTCTGCGAGTTGGTCGTCTCGAACGACCCTGACCACCGTGCCAAATCCGGATCCTTCGCTAAATGTTTCCTTACCAAATTTTTCTTCCCTTAAAAGTTATACTTTAGCCGAAAACTCTCGTGAAAGAATTTTTGAGAAAAATAGAACTTCTGAGTGCTCGACGTTATATCATTTCCATTCGTTTTGATTTGCTCTGCTCTTATAATAGGGAATATAATTCGCATTGGAAAGTATAGAGGCGACAAAATTAAGTGAAACGTTAAGGGTTGTTCAGCGAGCAACTCGAGGGTACGAGCCGTAACCGCGAAGCCAGGCAAGAGTGAGATGGAGAGGGGTGGGAAGAACAGAGACGGAAAGAAAGGGGGAGGGTGTGAGCGAAGCGACGATGAAGAGGGTTGATACGACTGTTTGAGAGAGACAAAGACAAAGAGAGAGAGAGGGGGAAAGAGGGAGAGAGTGAGAAAGATAGTACGCGCACGCCTAAGTCGTCGCCTCCTTCCGACACCCCTGGAGAACCGAAGATACCATACCAAGAACCAAAGTCGTTTTATCTGGGTTAGTGAACGTCGACCCTGACCACCTCCTACGTAAAGAGGATTGAAATAAACTCACATTTATCAAGCGTTCCATTCTTACGTAAGCGTATCTACTTTTCACTGCCATTCGGTTAGTATTACCGAAAACTTTTGAAAGGTAGTTTTTCGGTTTTGCATAGATTCACTCTCGTATTGTTCGTTCTCAATCTTGGAATATCATTTAATTTTTCGAGAGAACTGTTAGAACTGTTAGTAGTTGAAAGTAAATAAAATAAAATAAAAAAACAAACAAACAAAAAAGAAAAGAAAGAAGTAACGAAATCTTTCGATAATTAGACGATCTTTCCTAGAATCTTAGTGAGGATTGAATCTTTGGAATTATCGAATTTTTCTCGTTAACGATTTCTTAGTAATTACATCGCGATTCAACCGTTATTCGACAAAGAGATAAGGATTTGAAGTACGGTTAATTGTCGCAATAAACCCATCGTTCTCGTTTCCTTTCAATTTAGAGAATCTTTATATTCTTAGCTCGAAGAAGGTTGGGAGGGGAGAGGAGGGCTTGGTGCTGATGGCAAACGGCTGTTGTTTTCCGACTGACGAGTGAAATTGAATGAAAACGGTTGAGTTGGCTAAGAGCTAATGGCCGAGCATATTTCTCTTCTCTTCTTCATTCATTCATTCATTCATCGCGCTAAATCGGAACAAAGAAGAACTTTTAATGAGTTTCTATCGTTCCTAATTCTAACGATTTTTACCCTCCAGGCTTATCGCCGGAGCTTCGCCATCGAATTGAACGTTTACATAGGGAGGTTTTTGATGTCCCCTCTACGTTTTTGCTTCATTTTCCTTTTCCTTTATTTTATTGTCCATTTTTTAGAAACGTAAACTTTCGTCGATTTGTTCGAATTGCCGAAAATTTTGTCAGTTTACATGCGAGATCGCGTTGGATTATTTAAAAAAGGAAGACAGAAAAAAAAAGAAGAATTTAATTACTCTTCACTGTTTTCCGTGAATGAACGAGTCGGCGAAGTAGCTCGTAGAATTCTTAAGCGTTAATTTCGTATCGTTTTAGTACGTAAGTTAAGTACGTTAAGTAGTACGTACGTACCCATCGTAGAAGATGTCTATTCGACGCGACGTCTTCGGAAAGGACAAGAAGACGTCTTGGCAAAAGTCCAGGAAAACTGCTGACAAGCACTTCCGTAAAGATGTAGTTCGGTTTGCATGACACGCTCGACTAACGGGCTAGCAAATTCGCGTGGCAGCATGTGTGCAAGAAAGGAAGATATTACTCATCGTCGAGCGTAACGTAGGAACATTACCGATAAGAAGACCATTTTCTTGACAGTCCGACTCTGTCTGTTGAGTTTGTCGATAGGATAGAAAGTTAGAGTTTAACTTTTTGAAAAAGAAACAAAAAGAACAAAGAAAAATATAAATATAATTTCGAACGAGTGAATAGCTCATTAATAGTATTGTATAATCTCCGCGATAAAACGCAAAGTCGAAAGAAATAGAAAATTAAATCGAACATTTTCTCGCGCGTTATGATGTTTTACGTTATCGAGAAAGTAATTTTTTCATAATTTATGAGTCGCAATATTCGCTGGGGCTCGTTAAAGGGACGACGAGGTAAAATTGGACACGTTTTTCGTGAATATTCAAAAATCCAGGGAGAATCTCTAACAATGAACGAACGTAGACACTATAAAAGCATTTAATTTCATTATACGTATTTGCAGTACGTGAGAGTCCAGGCGTTTTTATTATTTACCGATTCAACTCGTACCATGCCGTTATTCGCACGATTCCAAAAAGGATGCACTGAATCCAGTCTGATTAAATAGCAAATAATATCACACGTTTCCGGATTACAAATTCTCTTTCGATTTTTACGAATCGAATTTCTCACGATTTATACGAAACGAATAATCGAGGAAATAAAATATATTTGTTCTATCTATCTGAACTCGAGACAAGATAATGTACAAAATATTCACGAACGAATATAAAAGAATTTTCTAAAACATTTTCTCTCTCTCTCTCTCTCTCTCTCTCTCTCTCTCTCTCGATAAAAAAAAAGAATAAAAAGGAAAAAATATCATTTCACTTAAAGGCAAGAAAAAAGACAAGTTGTAACGACCACGTCGACCTCGATTGTTCTTTCCTCCAGAAAACGCAATACTCTTTTCTCGCCGCAATGCGTTAATCGCTTGCTCGAAACGATAAAAACAAGAGAACGCACTCTTTCAACTTCTCTGCATCTCTTTCTTTCTTTTTCTCTTTCTGTATCTCTTTTCTCTCTACTTTCTTCCCTCTTTTCTGTATCTTTCTTTCTTTCTTTCTTTATTCCTTTCTTTCTTTCTTTATTCATTTCTTTCTTTCTTTCTTCCTTTCTTCTTTCCTCTTTTCTTTCTTCACCTATCCCGTCCTCATCGTTTTCATCAGAATGTTTTTGAAGGAGTTCAGTTCATGGCGGAATCAAACGGGCGCGTTGCCCGAAGGTACGAAATATCTCGTATTTGCGCGCGTATCCCTCTGGATTATTTCCTTCTCTCTTTTCCCCTTCGCAACTCTCGCACCATTCTACTGTCGCGCGCATCGTTTCTTTTTCCTTTTCTCTTTTTTCCCCTTTTTCTTTTTTTTTTCCTTTTTATTCTTCCTTTTTTTCCCTTTTTTTTCGTCGCAATCAGACTGTTCCAGTTTCGACGGAAAGCTTTATGATCCTTCCTCCTTTTTTTTCTCTACTTTACGCTTACGATCAGCCGACATTACGTGCGCTATGCCATGAGTATGAAGCTTCTGTCGAACTTCTGCTTCTACTTACTTCTTTTGAAAAGAGTGCAGCACGTGATCACAGTTCGAACATTTCTTTATCCTTTTCTTTTCTTTTCCTCTCATTTCTTTCTCATTTGTTTTACGATATTTTCTTTTTAAAGAGATTCACCAAGATCGACATTACTGTATTTAAATATTTTTAGATATTTGCGAATAGAATGTAAATTCGGTCAATACGATTCAGTATTTGACAACCCTTGTCACGTTGTATATGTGTAAAATAAGTTCGCTCAAACTCGTATGATTCGGCTGTGTTCGTTCGCGTCGATATTTGAAAGCATTGTTCATAAAGCTGTCTGTCGCTTATATTGATTGCCAGGACCTTGGATCGCGGCCAAATTGTCCGCTGCTCTCTAGTTCTCTAGCCCGTTCTTACCGACTAGGAGGATTCATCCTTGACTGGGTATCTGCTTTCTCTCTCTCTTTCTCCCTCTCACACACACTCTCTCTCTCTCTTTCCTCTTCTTTCCTTTCTCTTTCCACTTTCTTCCCCCCCCTCTCTCTCTCTCTCTCTTTTCTTCCTTTTCATCGTATCCTGTTAACGCTTCTTCTGTCTACCACTTTTCTCCTCCACTCTTTTCTTTCCACTCTCTCATCGACGCTAGAGAAGCATCGGTGAGAATAGAGAAAAGTTAGGAGCAGTTTCATCTACACCCTCGAGCATCATCGTTCTTTCGTTTACCCGTGAATTCGAGCCCTCGATCTTTTCGTCACCGTTCCATCCCATTCTTTACTTTTTCTCATTGCAAAAGACTCGTCCTTTCTTTTCTCTATTTTACGTTTCCCTTTTCATTCCTCCTGTATGTTACATTTGTTCCATATTGGTCACTTTGAGAAAATAATGAAATTATTCCTTAATTACAATTTACGTGAGTCGGCACGAGGGAAGGTGGAGAATAGTATCATAGATTTTTATAAAGAGTCCCTTTTATCGTGGGATAAGATAGAACGAAAAAAAAAATATGTATATACATCGTTTAAGCAACCCGATAGAGCCATCTAAAAAGGTTAGAGGAGAAAGGGTAGGCAAAAGGAATGATATACGTCGACACCTCTTTCTAGACTGGCCATTAGATAGACCATTAATTAAGGTGACAAAAGCAAAGGTCGACTGAAAGTAAAGATAACGTAGAGAAAAAAAGGAGAGAGAGAGAGAGAGAGAGAGAGAGAGAGACAGATAGAAATAGAAAAAAAAAAGATAAAAAAAATAGACGGATGGAAAAAGAGGCATTCTGCCTCTTCGTGCGAATCTCCTTGTGCTTTTTTCTTCATGGCCTTCTGTTCTCTTTCTTTCCTCCCCTTTTCCCCTCTGACAACAAGGGTCGCTTATCATACAGAAAATAAATCTAGAACGGTCCTGTGCAAGATAAATTCGAGAAACGCACCGAAGCGAAGTAACTAACGACGTCCATCATTCAAACAAAGTTTTCTTATAAGATCAAAATACGGACTAATACTGAGGACATTCCATTCCTATCATCGCAGTATACCACGCCACCTCGAAGATTAATTAATACTCGTGTAATAGACTTAGCTCCTAGTTCGGAAATATTTCTTGAAAGTCCTCGCTATTATGCCTAGCGCTTTCACGAATCTTCCTGAATTATAAGAGGCTTTACGTCGATAGACATATTTCTCTCTTTTATCCTGTTTCTTCATGATTTTATGTCATCTTTTCTTCGAGGTTATCTTGAATTAATGTAGTCGACTCCGACGACGAATCTGGTATGTTAAATGTCACATCCATTTAGAAAAACACAAAAAAATATGAGGAAATATAAAAGAAAGAGAGAGAAAAGAAGAGATAGTAGTTAGTTATAGAGATAGATAGATAGAGAGAGTGAGAGAAAGAGAAAGATATATATATATATATATATATATATATATATATATATATATATAGAGAGAGAGAGAGAGAGAGAGAGAAAGAGAGAGAGAGAGAAAGAGATAGATAAAAGAGAGAGAGAGAGAGAGAGAGAGAGAGAGAAAGAGATAGATAAAAGAGAGAGAGAGAGAGAGAGAGAGAGAAACCATGTAGGCGAAATGAACAGTGAGATTCGTACTTTCGGACTAGTGTATAATTCATAGTAGCTGGAACACGATCTCGTACGGAGTACGGGGATAACCCGGTTAAGTTATAAGGGATGACGTACGAGCACGATTTTGGTACGACCACGCAGATTTAACGAGCCTCTACACCACTCGTAACCTACGTACGAATTCACTCGATGACAGCGGGATAACGTTGAAAATCTTTCTTCTTTTCTGCCTCGGATATCTGACCTTCCGATAATGGCATCGTTCCGATAACTACCAGCACTTTCGAAAAGAGCGATAAGAACCCTACTTATGTCTACAAAGTGCGTGCAAAATGAGTCGTAGATATGTTCAG
The DNA here is from genome assembly GCA_911387935.1 of Dolichovespula saxonica. Classification (NCBI taxonomy): domain Eukaryota; kingdom Metazoa; phylum Arthropoda; class Insecta; order Hymenoptera; family Vespidae; genus Dolichovespula; species Dolichovespula saxonica. Next base: position 1,459,747 of record OU427000.1, on the reverse strand, counting down.
ATATATAAATTTTTTTTATACAAATTGAATGATTTTGTTTAAAAAAGAAACAAACAAAAAGAGAAGAAAAGAAACAGAAAGAGAAGAATGAAAAATCTCCGAAAAATTTTGTTATAACAAATAATATATATATATATATCTTTTATATATATATATATATATATATATATATATATATATATATATATATATATATATATAAAAGAAAAAGCTTCGCGTACGTTCCCTGTTAATATAATACATATTTATATCACATATGATATTCTATAAATCCATAGAAAATCTTGTGACGTAAAAGTCAAAAGAAAGAGAGAAAAGATTATAAAACTAGAGAGAAAAGATTGAGTTTGCGCAAACTTAAAACGTCCTAATTGTTTAAAATGATACGCATGCGCATATGTTTTAAGAGGACGAGTGCAAGGATTCTCTATGCAGAAGCGGCATTACAACGGGGAAAGCAACGTGCAGATCGTTGAGTTAGATCGTTGAACAAGATCGTCGAAGGAGATCGTCGAAGCGTGTCGACGACTACGCCTTCTTCGCAAGGTTACGTAGCTTCGTTGCCGCAAGAACGAGTCGGAATCGCGCGATCGGAAAGCCTCGTAGGTGGAAATCGATACGTCGTGACACGAATTCGCTTTCGCATTTCGTTTGGAAACTAAGAATTTTCATTGGACGATCAAATCGGTTAGTCGATTACGTCGAAGAAAATTGTTGACTCAATGAAGCGATAACGAATCTGTTATGTTCCACATTTCTTTTTCTTCTCTTTTTTTTTTCCTTTTTTCTTTTGTATCATTCGATAAGATTTTTCGATTTCGTATAAAAGATATTTAGTTTTTATATAGCACGCACGTTTTACGGGTCTTCGAATATTCAAAGTGTTTAAAGGAAGAGAAGCAGGGGTAAATTCGTGCATTATGTTGTAGATTGAATTTACATATGCGGTAATTAGCACAAATGGCAGTAATTAGAGTACTATGGGGCCCCCTGGACGTGAAAATCGATTATATATAATCATCGTGAAAAGACATACTTTCCTTTCGTATATGAAATAAAACGTAAAATTATCGTCGAAAAGATTCCTGTTGACTGATTCATCTCATTACGTTAGAACGATTTCGTTTAGGGCTTTGCACTGATTTAAAAAATGAAACATTTCTCACGTACGTGAGCCTCATTAACGGAGAATGCACCCGAATAAGATAAAAAAATAAATAAATAATTTTCTTATCTGTAAATTTAATTTTGTATTGAAATCAGTTTATTATTCGAAGAATAATCGAACGATTTTCTTAATGAACATCGAAAATTGAAATAGAAATTTCCATTTTGTCACCTGAGTCTGTTTTTGTCACGTGATACCGCAAAAGCTCCATGAGAATTTCATCTTGGTCGATTCGAAATTGAATTTAAATGAAAGAAAAAAACGTTATTTATTACCTTTGAGTTAAGTAATTAGTGGTATTAACGTTCTCTGTAATTAAAGAAAAATGGGATTAAACAAACGATCGTGAAACGAGGAACGACTTATTTCCCTCGCATCGTCCTCGATGTTACCAGTAATATTTTAGAGCATCGAACAGAACATTCCTTCATTTACAATGCAAATGCGATGGATAGCTTTTCGTCAATAGTGATTAGTTACCTCGAGATTTCCGCATGCTCGTTCTTCCGTAGCTCGTAAAGTGCTCCTCTTAATAGCGGAAATGTAACAGCTATTCCTATTTATCCAACGATTACAAATTTGCATTACAGTGTAGTTTCGAATTACATTACTCCTTGCTTATTTAATTCGTTGATACAGACGGAGAAATTATTTCATAATGGACATATTGCGCAACATATATTTCAAGCATGGATTTTCAAAATTAGATCTTAATCAAAATTTCTATTGTAATCCTTATAAATATCTATCAAATATATAAATATATATGTGTGTGTGTGTGTGTGTGTGTGTGTGTGTGTGTGTGTATTTATATGTATATATACGTAATATAAACATTATACGATTAAATGTTTTAAGGAAAGATTTTTCGAATTTTTGACGAAGGCATTATTTCTAACTGTTAAACATTTTTCTACCACGAAAGAACAGGATGGGAGAGATTTTCACGGCGTTAGATGGACTTAAGTTAAAAGCCAGTGAAAGTGTTCCTGTGAAGCATGACGAGAGTAATGACACTCATACAGATGCAGGCACATCTATGTGCTTCTACCGGCTCAACGGCCGTACCGATGAACGCGAAACGTTATCACGCGAAACGAGGACTTATGCGGGAAGGTAAAAGACGACTCTTGAACTAGAAATTGTTGAGCTATAATTCATTAATAACAAATGGGGAGATTTTACTTGATGCATTTCTCGTTATCGGCTCTAATCTTTATTACAAGAATTAGCAAGTAAATGCGCGAATATGCACGAATGCGTTTCCATTTCTCTGGCAGTTTGCAAATTTCTGATCGAGTTTCTCATTAGACTTTCTTCGTTTGCGTAAACGTTAGTGTTGATAGTTTGACGATTGAGGAAATCCAATGTAATTGCTAATCAAAATTGCTTGAGAATTACGTATATCGACGTAGTTATTGCAGAAAAATAAGTATTGCGATAATTACGATGCAATCGATATTCTTGCCCAATCTGCCTTTTTGTTTCTTCTTTTTTTCTTCCTTCTTTTTCTTCTTCAACGACGCTTTTAATAACCATGCAATCAACTGATTAATTATCCTATTAAATAAACGATAAAGTATTGTGCCATAAAACTTAGTTATTTGTTAAAACTTTCCCATATGGCAATTCTAAAAATGATATATGCGTTCATATTAGTTCCTATACGTTACATGATACACGTCTGTTCTGATATCATGAAAGAGGATAAGAGAAAAAAGAAGAGATGTGATAAAGGAAAAGAAAAAGAGAGACAGAAAATGCGATCGAAGGAAATATTCAACGGAGCGATCTAATTTTTGAAATAATGTTTCGTACGAGCAACGAAACGAAAACAAGCTGAAGGAAACAGGGAAAGGACGTAGATAGCAGGTCCGGTTTTATTACGGGGTCTCGGCTTCAGAAATGTGCTGCTCACGCACACGGACATGCACGCACGAATTTGAATGTATGAGTGTGCAACAATGCACGTATTGATCGCATGCGCATATCACATGATTACCATTTGATACGGAAATTTGAAATACGTGGCTGATGAAAATTGATTTGTTTTTTTAACGATGAACGAATCGACCGTTCCCCCCCCCCTCTCTCTGTATTATATTTCAAAATGGTCATTGTGAATATGTGTGTATGTGTGTTAATATTTAATACTTAATATTAAAATGGAATGTAAATGGAGTGCTAAGTACAAAATGTATGTATAAAGTAAAATATATAAACATACTCGGTTTGTTCAAAAAAAGAAAACATAATAAATGAATAAATAAATAAATAAATGAACGAGTAGAACTTAATGGTTAAATCGAAATAAAGCGTGACTGTTATCAGGTCAGTTTATATTCCTACATAAGTCATTTTCGATATAAAGTTTGTTTTTTATTCATGCGATTTATTCGTAACAAAGTAAAGCTGACTTTTTATAGTCGTATTATTTGTCGCATGAATAATCGAATAACATCCGTGTAGAACATAAAGAATGAGAAAAGAAAAAAAGTAGAGATGAATATTATTGAGTCTCTGCATCGTAAATAAAATCGTCATTAATGTTCGACCGGGAGACGAGCGTTTAGTACGATTAGAAAGAAGAGAGGGGAGAATGAGAAAAGTGAAAGAAAATGGCTATGTGAATTATTTGGATAGGAAGCAGGAGCGGGGAAGAACAGCTGTTGCTTGCGCATATTGCTGAGATCTGCGCACATGGCGCCTCTCGTTACGGCGCACTTGTGAAACGAAACTCACCTTGAAGCACGCATAAGAAACGAGAGTAATCGTGGTTTAACGACCGATAGAAATGTCCGAAAGGCTTTGCAATGGATAATAAAAAGGAAGCGGAAGATTCGTCCAATGAGAGTAAAATTTTCAACTAATGGAAATAATTGGAACAATTTAAAGCTGAGTTGTTTTTTTGTTCATTATGTTATATGCAATATATATATATATATATATATATATATATATATATATATACGTAATCACATAAATTTTCTCTTTGGAACGTAATTTTTCCTTTTCCATTTTGTTATCTTCAAAATCCCGCTCGGCTATACTTACAGCTTTCAAGCTTTTCCCCAATCGCCGTTTTCTTCTTGCTTGGCTTTTCCACCTTCGCTTTTCGTTCTTCGTCACATCCTTCAAGCTTGTCTAAAAGTTACGAATGCGTCTGAGAAGAGCCGAGCCGACTTATCCTCGTACAAGCTCGAATCGAACAGTCGTGGCTTTCCCTTACCCTTACACAATTCTTTCTTCCATTCTTTCGAAAGATCGCACGTTCACCTCGTTCACCTCGTTCGCCTCGTTCACATCGTCAGGATTCGTAGATTCGATCGAATAAGAGTTTCTTGCCGAACACACGTACGATCTTATTACTATACCTATTCGATTATTCTTTAGACGATGAGAAAGGATAAAGTAGAATAAACAGTATATTCTCCATCGAATCTCATTTTGAAAATTATATTGGATACCGACCTTCCGTTATATTACATCGTTGAATATTCAAGAGACGTTGGTCGATACGAGCTTCCAACTTAAAAGCATCCCATTTTATCACTACGTAATCGTGACAAAAAAAAAACGAAAAGCTAATAGACTTTGTTTTCTTCGAAAGTAGAAAAAAAAGAAAGGAACAATTTTTTCGATCTAATCGAAGCTAAGAATTTTATTCCATCGAAATTTATCTACATTTTCATTCTTTCCTTTTTTTTTATTGCGATATATTATTAGACCGATCACCTGGCAAATCAAAGAATAATGATACGACGAGAAAGAGAACGAAAACGATTTATTTCGTCGTTCTTCCTTTTCTACCTCTTCCTCTTGCTTTCTCCTTCCGTGTTTCCATTTACCTGTTCGTCTATTTCCGTGCCACGATCGCGGGAAATCGCAAAAGAAGTTTTACGATCGTAAAGATAGCAAGATCTCTTTACGATCAGGAAACTATCTACCCGCATTTATGATCGCAGAAGCTTCTTGTTTATAGAGAAGTAATAAAAATTTCAAACGTATCTCCTCACCGATGACGAAATCGTTGCGATATCATTGGTGTAGAATATCAAAAAATGAAGAGGATAAAGTAAGAGAGAAAAAGAGCAGAATGATTCAAATTATCTTTACGATTTCAAATAAGTTGATCCGTTTTTTCTTGTTTTTTTCTATTTTCTTTTTTTTTTCTTTTTTATTATATTACATTGGAATATATTAATTTTTTTATTTTCATTCGATTGTTTTCGCTAACTAACAAAATAAATATGTTCCCTTATTATGGTAAGGATCATTAATCGGGTTGAACTGACCATGTTAGGCGTGGCCTCAACGTTTAATACCTTTATCTTATATTCATTTACGAATGTTAAACTTTGCTATGAACTATGAAAGGGAAGTTATAAAATTAACCGCGAAACGATCATCGAGGAAACGTCGAACATGAATAATTATAAAGTTAAGCCATTCTGTAAATATATAATGTAACCTTAAAATTCGTTTAAATTAATAAAATGTATCATTTTTATTATCGTAGGTATATCATGTGATGGCTATTATGTTTAACGAAGGTCATTCGTTATAATTTGGAATTTTCACTACTAGCAAGACGATTATGATTAGTCGACTATGCGTTTGAAATGCATTAGGTGTAATTCATTCTCATGAGTTCAATTAAATTTTTTAACGAACCTACTACGTTTTAATAGAATTAATTAAACTTGCTGTACATTATAGTAGACGATTCTGCGGACGTTAATCTCGCTTTATCAGTGACAACAAGGGAGATATAACGTCTCTCATGGACGACATATTCTCACCGTTATTTCTTTTTATCATTTTTATTTCGTGAATATTATATTTGAAAGCGACCGAGCGTGCGAACGCGCATTTTGTTATGAAAAAAGATCCTCCTGATAAATCTTTAAGATTTACAAGTATGTATGCGTTACGATTGTTCGAAAATGAAGTATATGTATGTATATCTGTTTAGAAAAAAAAAGGGAAAGGATGTTATTTGAGATTAAATCTTATTTCAAGTTGCTTTATTATCTATATCGTAACTTTGCGTCCTATCGAGATCACGATAACTATCGTTTCGCGCGGTTTCACCTTGGGCGAATAATTGCGCGAGAAGTGGACGAACGTACGAATCGGCAAGTAATTTTGCAATACCCCGTAAGAACATTATGTGCGTTATTTCTACTAGAAACTACGAAAGCACATATAATTTACTTGAATTATATTCCTATTATTATCGATACTAATGACGTAATCAGAATAATTAAACTTCCTATCAAGAAATTTAAAACAGAGAAGAAGTATACACCATCTTGTTATTACAATCAGACCGTATAATCAGTGCATATTGATGATATTTTTATGTCTGTGAATAATGTTAAATGATAATTGTGAGAAAAATAATTCTTTTATTTGTAGCTTTATGTTTTAGATATTTAAATTTTTCGATCCCTCTCGATCAATCTCAATGTCCAACATTAATTTTCATTGTGATCGAACGATCGTGAGTACGGAAGCATCGAAGAAACAGAAAGGGAAAGAGGGTGGTAAGGTCAAAATTTCATTTCCTTGGTTAGAATATTATGCAACGAGGATCGAGGAGTTCGCGACTAAGTTTGAACGTCGCCTTTCACTTATGAGCAAAAACGGCTCTCAGTCGCATCTACTTTATAGTATATTACCGTTGGCAAGGGCCGATCTCCGAATTAACTCGATACTCTCAAATAATTGGCCGATGAAGAAAAAAATGCGGAACTCGAAAGTCGAGACGAGAGTAGTCGTGGAACGACGCGGAATACTATGCGGACTGACACGGAATACTTCGAAGAATTTTCCAGGAACGAATCTCCCTCGGCGAACTTCTCTCGAGGTGCAAGAACGTTGCCACACTCGGTTAGTCGTAGTCGGTCCAGCCAGTGAATCGTAGGAAATGTTAACTCGCTTCGCTTTTATAGACCGCTTTCCGATCCAATCAGAGTCTCGCGTGCCTCGTACGCGTCGCGAAACTCAATCGTTGCTAAGAAATTCCTTCGAGAATTGCTTTCTGAGATCGTAACGACTTTGTTCCTCTAAAACTGTCTAGAAAGTTTCTTGGATATATAATAACCTATAAATAAGAGAGTTCGATAATTCAATGAATGACAAATTTCTTTCTTTTCCTTTTGATTTTTACTTTTCTTTTTTCTTCTTTACTTTTTTTACTTATCCTTTTCTTTTTTTCTTAACAATTTCATCGACGTTTCACACAAAAGATTTTAGAGGTCCAGATTTTACTGGTCGTAATAGACGACCGTTAATTAATCGTGCTCCGCCCTATAATCGTGATAATCGCGCTTACGGAATCACGCAACTCACTTAGAAATCTATGCTCGGTACATTATTTTCTTCTATTATGTCGACAAACCAGACTAACAGTGAGAGCAGCGCGAGTAGCGCGCTTCTAGGCGGAGGCCTCTTATGTAATCGATTTCTCACTGCATTATTATGTTATCACGCCGAAGTTCATCGAGTTCTGCGTTTCCTCTCAACCCTCACTTTTCTTTCTTTCTCTCTTTCTCTCTCCCTTTCTCTCTCTCCCACCCTCTCTATCTATCTATTCTATTCTTTTTCTTCTTGCTTTATGTAATTCCACTTAGGAAGGAATTCCAGTCCTCTTATCTATTTTTCTTTTTCATGGACGTTGAAAAATTGACAAATTTTAATTATTTTAGAAATGTATCAGATAATTGCGTGCACATTTACATTATCTTCTTAATCAAGAATATTTTGGAGATTTTCGATCTTGGTTAACATCAAGATTAACGTTGTATCTATTTTTAATTATATCAATTATCGATAAAGTATCGATCTCATGTAATCGCAAACTTCTATGAGAACAGAGATGTCGATAGAGAGAGAGAGAGAGAGAGAGAGAGAGAGAGAGAGAGAGAGAGAGAGAGAAAGAGAGAGCAAGGTTGGCCTTTTTCCTTCTTTCTCTCTTACCTTTATAAAGCGATACTCTATCAATGACAAACGATTATACGATCAGAAAGCTCGATCGATATTTTTCTTCATTTGACGGAGATATTAAAGGACTCGGTTAAACCAAAATCATCGTGCTATCGTTACTTTCTGCGTTCATTCGTTCGGTTCGTTCTTCTTTATCGACCCTTTTTTTCCTTCTTCCTCCCGTCTTGTAGAGCCAGTAGAAATTAACGAGTCGGAAATTCTAATTCAATGGCAAGGCTGCCGAGAGAGTCATGCCTTTCTTCCTTCGTCTTCCTTCAGAGCCTTCTCTTTCTCTTCTTAGTCGGTCAGCCGCTCACTCGTTCCTTCGGTTTCCCTCTCGGTTTCCCGCTTCTTTTCGATGAGACCTTTTTATCGCTTCTCCTTTTCTTCTTCACTCTTCCGTCAAGCCGCAAAGCTATCGCAAAAAAGGATTTTTCCCCTTCGGTGTCGGCTATTTTCTCGAGACACAAAACCGCGTCTCTGCTCAGCTACCAAAGATACTTATTGCGATGGAGACACGTTTACTCGTCTTGGTGATTAAAGTCGCAACTCGTCCGACTCGTTGAATAATGTGGCCCCGATCTTAGACGAAGATCGATTGAATAAAACGACGAACGTGGAAACGTTCATTATTTTACGTTATTTATGAAAAGAAAAGTCGTAAAGAATCGACTCCTCTTTTTATAATTTATTCATTAAATCCTTGATTACAACCATCTATCATCAGAGATAAAAAAAAGAAGAAAGAAAAAAGAAATGGGAAAATGATATGAGATTGGTGGTTATTGAGAACTCTATAATACGTTTTATTACTTTCAAATTACGTCGTAGGCGTGTTTGTATATGTATGTTTGTATACGATCCTTAGAAAAGGACGCAAAGACTCTTTAAAAAATAGGAAATATCATTCAACAATGATTCTGAAAAAGAAATAGAAAGGCAAAAATTGATTATAAAACAAAATTAATTAAGCAAATTAAGCTTTTACGCTTCATTTAATTGAGATAATAATTACTTTGGCGTTACGGTGAAAATTATAGATTGTTCTTGAAATCGGATTAACTTTTCTGCGGTTCAAAAATGCGTACGGGTTACCGTGAAAACGGGTGTGCATCACCCTTCAGTGTCCTGCGTTTGACATGTCGTATTCGTTGTTGTTTCGATGAGTTCATGTCAATCAATAAAATAAAAAACAGGACGCGAGTAGAGAGAAAATATTAACACAAGGAAGAATGGAACTTCCTATTCGAATTTATAAATAATTTTGACGATGAAAGATGTATAGCTTTTGGAAAGTTGTAACGATAATATCCATCATATTTCTCATGGAGAATGAGCTATGAAACCTTTGCGATTGAACTTTTAGCGTGGGAGATATTAAAATCTATTTTCTCCTTAGTGTACTAACGAAACGGAACGGAACGGAACGAAACGAAACGGAATGGAATTACAATTTCGACGGCGAATTCAGAAATCGGTTCCGCAGCGTCGGTTACACGCACGGTCTTATCGTGCATGAAAATGGGGGGTACAGAATAATTTGCTAATAACGACTATTCAGAGTGAAGCGTGTTTTCAAGTAGAGTACATACGCTCTTCTAATAACAGAGTTATTGAACTTTGATTTCTACCGCAACATTTAGTCCGATTTCACTCGCACGCTCGCAACACGCTCGAAAACCGGCCACGCAGAGTCTCGTCGGCTCGTTTATGTAATGCGTAGAATTATAAGCCACTGCCGACAAGACCACAAATCCGTTTATTCCTTGCATAAATGTGCGTCCGGTTTGGTCTCTGTGTTCGTGCGAGAGCTTATCGGAAAATAATGTGAAAAAGAAAAGCGCACTCTGGCCTATTGCGCAAGACAAGAGAGAAGTAAAGGGGATACTAGTATAAACGCGTTGCGTTATTTTCTATGCGCATTGCCCGTGAAATTATTTTATATATTTATCATTATACTAACCTCAAAGATAACTTGATTATATCGCGTTGGAATATTATCGACGTAATTCAATTTATTTCTGATATTTCGTCAAAGTTCGTTTATATAAATCGTATGTAAGGCGTTTTGTAACGAGATTATGTTTTCGTAGTCTCGTTTATATTTTTTAATTCAATACCTTGCCGTACGTTTAAAAGTGTTATCTTAAAGGATTGTCTTGAAAATTATCGTGAAGAAGAACGTGAAACAATTTGTATTTTTCTCTTTTTTTCTTTTTTTTCTGGTACTCTCATTAAACTCGATAACTGAGTTTAAGCCCAGTTTATCTTCGAAAGGAGGTAAAAACAATCGTGAAGGCAAGTTTAGAAAACAAATTAATCAAAACGCAAACACCGATCACAATTAATCAGTATACGCTTTAATAATCTAGCATTTTCAAATCGATCAATAACAAGTGAGCCAGTCCTCGTTATGAGTTACCCAAATAAACGGTACTTCATTTTCCAAGTTTTCGGTTAATGGAGACTTCTAGGAAAAGCTATTGAAGAATCTTTATGACTGTCTTTCTGTTGCTAAATAAGTAAATGAAAAAATAATGACAGAAAGATAGAGAGAGAGAGAGAGAGAGAGAGAAAGAGAGAGAGAGAGAAAGAGAGAGAGGAAGAAACAAAATGATAGAAATTAAGAGAAGGGGTAAATGTACGATCTAGCTATCAATCATCGTTCATCATGATATATTCGAGAAAAATAACATTCCTCTTTTCTGCTACGATCTTCCGACACGATCTTGGATGAAGATCAGTGTCCTTGAGACCAACCGTAGTATCAAGCATCAATTGAGATAGAAAATGCGAATTAGCATTTCGAAAATACGAGACTAATAGAGACGACGAACAATTTTAATATTAATATTTCGACTAAATTTATCTAATTTATACATAATCTTTGACATACATGATATTATTTCTACGTTGCAATCCGTTTGAAATTCCGCGAATAACGTTCGATATTTCGTTGCGAAAGTTTAACATTCGAGTACAGTTCGTTATGTGGTACATTCTCCGGTCTGTGCAACGTATAACACTGATACGCATGACTACATATACCGAACGTATATCAATTATTACTAATGGCGATTGATATGACACGCTTCAGTTGAAATCGAAAAGACCTCGAGACGTAACGAGACATATATTTTCTATAGATTTTCGTTATTTTCTATTTGAGAGAAAAGTTATTCGATACTGATTCAAGAATTTGTATTATGATTTCGAATTTATTTCTTGACGTTTGAAAATCATAAAGCGTACGGAATAAGAAAGACACTGTCTTTGCTCTTAGTCAAGCTGTAAAGCTTATACACAATGGAGTTTACTACTGATGGATTGCACCGCGTTGTTCCCAAATAATCTACATTATATCCGCTAGACGGCAACGTATAATAGATGAGTTATGTTACCAATCTATTTCACTCGTCTACAATACCAGCACTTACTTTCGTACAAAAGCATCAGCATGACGTAGAATCTCTAACCTTTATATCGATCGAAGTCGTCTACAGTTTGACGAACTGTTCGCTTCCGATTTTAAGAAAATCTTCGTTCCTCTGAAACTCGATGTGGATATAAAAAGCCAACATTTCGTAAACTCCGAAGTGTGGAATGGAAAGCAATATCGAATAATAGTGTTGTAAAAATGATATCGGACTTTTCTTTTATACGTCCTAATAATTCTACGTAATTTGAAAACTTAAGATTGTGTCCCGAACGAAGAAAAAAGAAAAGAAGGAAAAAAAAACAAAAGAAAAAGAAGTGGAAGTTGTTACATAAAAGTTTTAAATTTAGGTAGGTATGCAGAGCGACATAGTGTTTGAGAGGAAATTGAAATGATAGAGAAAAAACATGATCTATTTTCATATGTTTCAACAAGCTTGAATGCAGATAAGGGGGAAAAAATAACTAGATAGTAGAAAGTCTTATTATTGAATAAAAATAAAAATCTGATACATACATAAATACAAAGTGGTATACATATTTTACCTACAATTACCATATTAAAATATTATTGGAAATAAACGTAAGAGACAGGTACATAAATATAAGATAAGTAACATACCGATGAAAAAATCAATTCGCTACTAAAAATCAATTACAGATAGAAAGAGAGAGAGAGAGAGAGAGAGAGAGAGAGAGAGAGAGAGAGAGAATAAGAATAAGAATAAGAATAAGAATGGAAACAAGAATATATTCGAAACTAACGATCGAAGCTGCGGCAAGGCCCGCAGAAACAAGCGTGAAACTCGATTAGAATCTACATTTTCATTTTTATTTCCTAAATAACACTTCCCCAGCTCCCACTCGCGCATAGGCGTGGATACATATCTTGCGTAACGTAAGAGCGAGGCGAATTCAGTTGATCGCGTCGAACAGTCGCGTACTCCGACCGCCGTTTACCACTCGCTACAGAAGAATTGAGAGAAAGAGAAAGAGAAAAGAGAGAGAGAGAGAGAGAGAGAGAGAGAGAGAGAGGAGAGGCTTGGCAAACGTTCCCCCTCGCTCTTCAGTTTTCTTTGGCTCTCATGGTTCCTCTGCAATTCAAGCACGAGTGTGCACTTATCCATTGGTGGATAGATATATCATGTCTCACGCGTTAATTCGTCGTAGCATCGACCTTTCGATTTTCATGCTGTACGTTTTCTATTCACTTGTATCTAGAGCGCGTCAACAACGTTTTTTATTATAAATTTTTATTGTACAAACTCGTGTTTACGAAACGAAAAGCTCGTATTTATCTTTTATTTTTCAAAAGTAAATCGATGGCAAACGTACGAATCAATAAATTTTACTTTGTGCTTCGATCGAAACAACATTCAGAGATACGACAGTAAGTCTCATCGTACGTGTAAACTTGTTTCCGAAACAACGAGTTACGAACAGGGTATGGGTTCATTACGATGATGGAAATATTCTAGATAGGTTCGCAACGATGTTTTATAGGATACCTATGACTATTCTAGGTGACGGTTCTATAAAGATGTACGATCATGATCCGTTGGATATAGATAAGTACGTAATGCACGTTCATGTTAGAATCATAAATGATAATTATTATAATTTTCATTAATTTTTTATTATCATCTCGATACTTATAACATCGTTTTATTAAAAAAAAAAAAAAAAAAAATCGAATAGAAAGCGTTATAAGATCGACATGATAGATATTATTCATCTGACGGCTTATTCACTTGTCTATTTATTAGCTTTATCAAACGAGTAAAGACAAACGAATGATACCAACAGATTGCACCTTTTAAATGTTCAATTAATTCCTATATGGTAAAGCATCCGTTAGAACCAAGAACCGTAAGGGAACACGATTTGAGAACGGGGAGAACACGGGCGCGTGCGTTAATTGATGTGGTGTGGTCAATGGTCATGGAAGGGGATAGTCAATTTAACGATCTCCGTGACTACGACGTCTCTTGGAGGTTGTTTCGAGCGAAATTATATCAGAGAGTCTCGCGTTAATCGACTCGTTACTAATGCGATGCCAGGTAACTAGTATAGTAGATATAGTAGGTACATACCTACTTGTATATGATATATGTATAGTAGTTTGTGCGAGTTATAGATCGGCACGTCGAATGAGTCGCGAATTATAGAAAGAACGAATGTTGAACGTTAATTGGTCGTTACTACGGCGTACATATATGTAAACGTTAATTGGTGTGTTTGAGAAATCGAACGGTTTCCTCGACTTCGTTTGTAAAGGTCGATTCGAAGGAAGTAAATGGATCTAAATATTTTCGTATGAAAATTCTTATAAAACAATGAAAAGGCGTGCGATGTGAAATAATCTAATAATGAAAGACCGTATAGATCGAGTCTATACTACTATTCAAATAATTTTCAATCAATCAAAATATCGATAATGATCTATGAATAGATGAAACAGACAACATCGATCTTATTTCAAAGGAAAAGTAAAGATTAGAAGATGTTATCGATCTTCGATTAGAAAAATCGAAGAAGCTTCCGGTGATACCGTTAAGCGAATAACGCGGATTCCCGTATCCGGAGACACCTGGTTATAAACGAGTGGTAACGCCTTCGGCCTAGATTCTAGAGCATGAACTTATCGGGAGCGAGCCGTGGCTATCGTTGCGCAAGCTACCACTCCACAATGCCTTCGAACATAGCAAAAAGTAAGTGGCAAGCTTGTTCGCTCACTCGCGTACCGATCGAAACGACGCGACGCGCCGATTGGTCGATAGACCGACTCGCGTTCTCGTGAACACGTTTCTCTATAGTGCAGATTCGATCTGTACTGTCTGTCTATTGCACTCGAGTTGCACGACGGTCGACGATTTTTTCTATTTCTACGCGTCCTTTCTTTCTCTTTCTCTCTCTTTCTCTCTCTCTTTCTCTCTCTCTGTCACTCTTCTTTTCTTTCGCTGCTGATCGAGTCATTTGAAGAGTCAATTAACACGACGAATCAAATCTAGTACGTTACACTGTCTTCAATTGAAAGCGCTTCATCGATAGTTAAAAAGATAAAGATAATACAAAAGATTCAATTGGAAAATATACTTTGGTTGTTTTCTTCTCTTTTTTCTTCTTCTTCCCGAAATCGTCAGGAATAAAAATAAAAATAGTAAGACAATTTTACGGCCTACGTCATCGAAGGTGTCTATGCGAATAAAACATTTTTAGCCGACAGGAAGCTACCCGATCGACGTCCCTCGGAATTTTCCTTCAATCTCGCGCCAATATTGACGTATCGACTTAACCGAGACCCTCGTCGAAGAAGCCGTTATCTTTCCTTTTATCCTTTTTGCAAATATCTATATAGAAAAGTTTAGAATCGATAAGTAGTCCAAATCGAAGTGGACTAATTATTTCGATTTTACAACTTTTCTTTTTATTCGTTTTTTTATCTTTTCTTTTATTATATCTGGATGACGTCAACATCGACACATTGACCTATGCACATACGTCACGTTTAATTCGTGAAGTCGCAGATAAGTCTCTATAAGTCAAGGGATCATTTGAACATCGAATCTTTTTTATAGATGTCGCGAAAGTTTTCCAAACGTAACATCATACCGGTAAAAAGAACAACTAGAAACAAAACAAATCGAACGTTCTTTAACGTATCTCTTAGCTGTCTCTAAAGTGGTAGCAACGTTTTTGTAAGAAACTTTATAACCCGTAATCGTTTGAACGTTTGGACGTTTCTCTAGTCAGAATAGCTATTACACGACGTTAGGAATTCAGGTTTCGCGTGCTTCTGCAATGTCGAAAGAAATATCATATTCCTTTTGTTTCTCCCCAAATAATTGTGACTTGTAAAAATGACTTGTAAATCTTGATATCGTAATAATATTAGAAAAAAGAATTTAGATAATCCATCAGAAGAAAGAATAACATAAAATATTACATTTCCGTATATCACAAAACGCAATTATACAATGATTATCGTTTTTCACAAACTTATTTACGTTAACATTAACAATAGATAGGTAGGTACGTAATTCAGATGAATGCATTGATAGATCGTACGATTTGCCAATGTTTAACACGTGGAAAGAAAGTGAACGGAGAAAATTGTATAAGTAGCTATGTAAAGTTACGCAATCTAACGTTGCCACGTTTATTTTAAGAAAATTAGTCAGGATTTCTCTCTCTCTCTCTCTCTCTCTCTCTCTTTCTCTTTCTCTCTTTGTCACTCTTTTTTCATAATGCAGAGTCGAGAAAATCAAATTCGAAGGTTCTTATAGGGTCAATGTCGAAAGTCATGTAAATTCGCGAGCTTTGACGTGGAAACAGGGTTGCGTGAACTAACGTAGCGCGATTTCGCGAATATCGCGCGGTGTTGTGCGCGACGATGCTTGAGAATGTATCGTGCGCCCTCGCTTGGAAGAACACGTTCGTCTACAAACGAACTCGTTAACGAGCTCGCGATATTTGTCGTAACGGGAGTTGGAATAATTTTGTATATGAATATATGTGTGATAAAGTATACGCGCATGGATAGTCGCAAACTGTTACGTAGAAAGAACATTGGGACATTGGTATCCCTACTAATTAACGAGAGCGAGTTTTTAACGAACGAGAGGCACGAGATAGGCTCTATATCGACACCTTACGGTTTCGTAGAACTTAACGAAGGGGAACGAGAAAAAGTGTGCGTGTTTAGAAGCAGCCGTGCTTAGTTTACAGTTCGGCTTAGCTTGGTTCCTCTTGACGCGGCGATCTATCGATTTCGCTGTCCGTCCAGTCAATAGATCGATGCAGAGTGTTGGTTGCGTTTTATATGCGTATATGGTCCTTGTGGTGGTGGTAGCCAATCCGATCGTGTACACGCATTGCACGCGTGTACTCGAGACGAGGTCGGACCCGAGAGCCGTTACCGAGAGCGAAGTTGGACCCACAACTCGAGAACCCCTCCAGAGAGAAAGAGAGAACCACTCGCACCAACATTGCACCGCCGGAATGCAGTTATTATTCAACGTTTACGCGACACGCTCTCGCGAGCGCCGTGCCGCACCGTTCATTAATATGCGGATAGCTATGGCACACACGCATCTACCCATATATGGATTTATCTGCGTACGTCATCCTGTAAATTGCTCTCCCTTCGGACTAGCGCGATAATTGATTTATTCAAAATATTGAAAAATTTTAGAGAAATCGTGAAGAGAGAGAGAGGGGGGGGGGGGAGAGGGGAAGAGAGACAGAGAGGGAGAGAGGGAGAGAGGGAAAGAGAGAGAGAGAGAGAGAGAGAGAGAGAGAAAGAGAGAAAGAGGGAGAGAGGGAGAGAGAGAGAGAGAGAGAGAAAGAGATAGGTAGTCCATGTTTCCAAGAGTTTAGACGAGTTTTTAACGAAGCGTGTAGGAAAGCTTGCTCGACGAGAACGAAATTGCAATTTAAAGACGAATGAAATTAGCACTGATACAGAACGATCGCGTTGTTATATAATCCGACTAATTAGTATGTAATTAGCGCGACTCGATGTTGCGGCTGCTTTTATTAGATTTATCTTTTGTAGTAAGCATAGACGAAAAGAAAGAGGAAATGTTCTTATGCTCTTTTCCATGGGCTGCCTTGCGAGCTCAATTTTGTGCTCGTACGTTGTATGAAAAAGAAAAAGATAAAAAATGCCGTAGTTTTATAATGCAATTTATTTAAAAGATATATATGAATTTTCTTGTATATCAGGAACATTTAAAGTGCATGTATATCGGATAAATCTTAAAAGCACGTATTCCCTCTGAATAAAATTGCTGCGCGTTGCAGAAAAACGTATCTTTTGCCGATACGCCGGAGATGAAAAATTTCCACAACAATCATTTATTCTTAACCACGTTAAAACATTTATTTTTTATTTTCGCTTCACTCTGACTGAAAGCTGAACACTTTAAAAGATAGTACGTTGATTGTCTCGATGAGAGAAAATATCGATTTCACTGCAATAAGCGTGTTCTAATAATAGTAACGGAGATCTTCGGAAAGGTCAAACCGGTCTGAAATATCGCTTTCCCATAAAAGCTTCTTAGATGATAGTTAACCTATCTGTTTTGATCGGTTTCCTGCGCCTATATAGAAAATTATCTTCAAATAGATTTTGGAGATATAACCGCGTACCCGATGGTAAAACAAATTGGAATGTAACGCGAAAGCTTAGAACAGCTTACAACTTTGTAAGAACGTAGAATCGTACACGATGGTTGAAAAAGCAAAGAGCCAAAGTGCTTTGGAGAGTAGATACTGCATCGCCAAGAAAGTGAGTTCAGACGTGTATATCGGCTTACAAGCCACTGATACCTTGGCCATTTCCTCGGAGGTCCGGTCAGGAAGCATTCTCATAACTTTTGAAAATAAGATTTCAACGAATCGATCTCGGATATCGCATGACTTGCCACGTTCGCTGCATTCCTTGCGGTCTCTGATGTTTCTCTCATATACCATCGATGTTTACTTATGACTCGTCTAAAAGTTTCGACGTCAGTCGAACACGTAGCCCGAAATTTCCGATTATGGTCGAATAGATGTAAACGTCCGATCAGACCTTCAAGAATTCAATCGAGTCTTCGCGATGATATTTGAGAACAATAGAATATTAATGGACTGAGTTCATCGATTCGTTATTTTTTATCGTTTTTCAATCGGACCGTGAAACTTAAAAAAAGAAAAAGAAGTTTTTATCTTCGAACCGAAGTTTGATTTCAATTCGATAGATAGAATCCGTAAAACAATTGGATATCATTTTCTTCTTCGTATTCCCAAGACATGACCGATTTTGAAATCTCGATCGGGCTTTAAAGAATTTGTAGGGATTTGTGGAGACACGTAGGGGGAGGGATTGTTCGAGCATGACACGAAACGATACGAAATCGTTTTCTCGAGGGAAAATGTTGTTCACGACTGTACCGAAGTAGAGATACCGGAGGCCGTTGGATGCCAAAGCAACTGGGGGTATTCCCAGAGCGTGAACCAGAGCATTTTCTACACGCATGGACACGCACTCGGTTACCGATCGCTACATATAAGCGCAAAGATAGGCGTGTCTCTCGTTTCTTTCTCTCTTTCTATCTGTCTCTCTCACTCTCTCTCTCTCTCTCCCTCTCTCTCTTTTTCTATCTGTCTCTCACTCTCTCTCTCTCTCTCTCTCTCTCTCTCTCTCTCTCTCTCTCTCTTACTATCTGTTTCTCACTCTCTTTCTCTTTTTTCCGTTCGCTTACCGTTCGGTCGAGTGTGTGTGCGCGCGCGCCCTCTCGACGGGAAAAGTAAAACTGGAGAAAGAGACCGGTGCTAGTTGAAGTCGTTTACCTACCCTCCTAGGCACCGTTCGTAGACCGGAAGAACATTGTGCAATCAATTAGCATACGCATACCTTGTTCGACTGGTGCAACCCTAACTTCCATTTCAATCTCTGTGAAATCGATGCCAAGTCGATATCAACTCTCTTGATACTTATTAAACGAACGATCGTGTCTTTTAAATCGTTACTGATCATCCCTTTAATTGGTGGGAATAGAATTTATTCATTATGCGAACTAATGATTGTAGAAACGATATAGATTTATTCTTGTTTTAAAAAGGATCGAAATATATTACTTCTGCATTCGGATCAATAGTAATTTTCTTTTCTAAAGAGCAATGAGAGAACGTGTGGTACGCCGAAGACTTTCGCATGTTTCCTGAAGAATTTGAATTGGTTTGGAAAAGAGATACTTTAAAATGACGAAAAAGATATTGAACTCGTCTAATGTCGATGCTATTACGTATTTTTGTTAATACCGTATCAGACGAAACCGTTTGAACGTAGTAGTGATACGTCAGATCGTAGGTACTCCCACGATATCGTCGTAAATGTAACGTTTTACATAACGTTCTTAGACATGTCACGAGTATGGACATTTCCTGAACGAAGAGCATTGATATTTATGCAAATTATCATGATACATATTACGGACAATACACACGAGACGCAATCATTGGAACGCGGAGAAAGTATAGGCCAATCTTGTAATGGTGAATTTAAAAGTCGATATTTTATAAGACAATCGAATCGTCGATTGTATTGCTGTTTCGCAGAATAAAAATGCGAAACTAAGAACGCGATTTAAAGGATAGAGTTATTCGAGCAATCGTTTCGTGATTTCGAGATACCCTAACGTTTTGTCTAATAAATATATCTAACATGTTATTTTCTTTCGTTTCTTTTCTTTTCTTTCTTTCGTGTCATAGTCAGGCGACACGTGAAATCGATAGACGATAAATTTCCCGACAAAGCGAGAACAAAAATAGGCCCGTTGCGATTACGCGAGGATATTGGTGATTATGTGGCCGAAAGAACACGGAAATTATCTACACTTGTTTTCTACCGGTCGGTCAGTCGGTCGGTCGGTCCGACGATTCAAACTGACCGCTAAGGATAGATGATCTTTCTCAGACTTAAATATCACGATACATATACCTTACCGGGCTCGAGATAATATGATCGTTTAGACCGTCCATTTTGAATTTTTTATCAAACGAGTGTAATAAGATATAGTTCTTAATAAAAGAAAATTTGTCGACTAATCGGAATTCATAACATGCCGAACGTACATAAAAAGGAGATAAAAGATCTAAAGAATCTATCGTTATTGAAACGAATGTTAACTATTCATTAAGAAATACCATTGATAAAATAATATACTACCATACTTAAAGCATCTTATACCATACTACCATCGTTAAAGCAATTAATGTAGAAATATATCTTATATATCAAAGATTTATTCGAATAATAATATTAGACGTACATTGCATCTAACAAACGTGAATATACGATATGATAGTCTACTTGTCATGGATTAAGATTAAGCTATTAAAACTTCAGGGGAGAGTTTCACTTTTTGAAGAATTTTATGTGTGTGTGTGTGTGTGAAAATAAAAGACAGCTAGATACTGCCTAAGAATAAAATAAATGTCGATTAGATTACTTTTCTCCTTGTATTAACGTAAAGGAGTTCGGTGAAATATCGACGTGCGTGAAATCAAGGCGGATAGTGTAACAACGTCGATGTATACGCAGTATGTACTCTACAGTACGACGATGCGAGAATATGTTCGAGCAATAGCAAGCAAGTAAGCGAGCGAACGAGAGAGCGAGAGAGTCAGAGAACTGCAGAACACGGAAATGATGGGCAGTTCTGTGCTGGACAGCGGTAGCCCACACTATCCCACTGCTCCACCTATTGCGTAAGATACTTTCGAGCCGGTTACAGTTTCGAAGCGAGGTATAGCACGAACGAGAGGGAACAAGATGGTGCTACGCTCATTCGTCCTTTTTCTTCGTCAGTTCTCCTATTTCTTCCTTCGATCTATTTTTTTCCTTCTCTAAGGTCGCTTAATTCAATTTTCTTCCTTTTTATCTTATCGTTTTTAAGCTTTTACCGACTACTTCTCATTTCGTTGGAATTCGCTTCGATAAGTTTTTTTTTTTTTTTTTTATTTGAAGCACAATAATTCATTCTTTTCATTTCTTTTCTTTTCCTCTTTTTTTCTTTTCTTTTTTCTTTTATTTCTATTTTCTTTTTTACTCAATTATTACGAGCCTTTCGAGTAGACAGAAGTTCATTCGTATTCATGAGCTCGCTAAATTATCAGTCAGCGAATTTTCCCAGTAAATATATCTCTTTATACGTTTAACCATTTGCTCGCTACCATTTGCTCGCTTACTCTATTTCGCTCTCTCTTCTTTTTCTCTTTTTATTATCTCAGTTTTCACGAGAGAAATAATAGAATTCTTTTTTAACAAAAGATATTTAATTTAACGCAAGAGAAATTGATGATTTGCAACATATGTAGCAATAATGCAATAGGATTAAACCGAGGAAGTAGAGATGAGAGAAGGTAAAGTTGGAACTTCCGGTGCATTTTGAATCAATTAAACTTGCTCCATTATTATTGTAGGCTCATAGTGTGTCTGTGTGTGTGTGTATCGTACCTATGAATGCTAGCAAAATGGTATATTCGGGCAGGATCTTTGAACGTGTATAATGTATATTTTAAACGGTTAAGTAAAATATCATTTGGTTATCGAGATAGTGATC
The DNA here is from genome assembly GCA_911387935.1 of Dolichovespula saxonica. Classification (NCBI taxonomy): domain Eukaryota; kingdom Metazoa; phylum Arthropoda; class Insecta; order Hymenoptera; family Vespidae; genus Dolichovespula; species Dolichovespula saxonica. The sequence goes on along the minus strand of OU427000.1, from coordinate 1,438,042 downwards.
TCTATATTGGATAAATTAAAATCTTACAGAATATTTACTATTTTTAAAGAGTACATATAATCTCTATCGCGAATGTTTATATATTAATTACGTGATTGTTTAAATAATACTAGGTAAATTCTTATATATGATAATATATAATCACATTGATAATATTTGTCGGACTATACACCTGTGTTTAGATATATCTAAGTTCATCCAAGTTTAGAAAAGGAGAGATAATTAAAATTGAAACAGACGTAACGTTAAAGTTTCTACTCTTTCTAATGGGAGATAACGATTCTCCAATGATTTGCATTCGGATGGATGCACGTGCCTCCTACTCACCTCCTACCACTGTAAGAAAGAGAAAGAGAGAGAGGGGGGAGGGAGAGAAAGAAAAGGATAAACCAGTGACTAGTCAACAGCTTAGAAACCAACTAACCGGGCAACCTACTGACTGACTCTCTTATTTCATGCTCGAGTTTAGAGACGCGAACTAGACGCGTCTTGAACTGTCGCCTCTTTTCTTCCTTTTCATTTCTCACTATATAGATCTCGATTTTGAAATCTTACCTCGTTATAATACCGACCGATCGTTCTTATTTGCGGTGAATGCTCAAGACCGAGGGAAAACGTCAAAGTCGAATCGACAAATAAGCATGAGCACGAAGGAGGAGCACGTAGTCACAAAGCGCGACGTTCGTTTTCGCAGTGGCGTCGACGACAACCGAGTTTTCCCATGGATACCCCCACTATTCGTTCTTCCTCGTCATTTACACCTTGTTCTTTTTAAGAATACAATTTCTATATATTTACATTTTTTTCGTTCTATAAATATTCGTAATAAAATCAGCCAATATTTCTGATGAAATCGATCTAATTATTGTGTTATATAGATATGTATATTGAGAAATTTTTCTCTTTTCTCTTTTCTTTTTTCATTTATTTTCTAATATTATAATTCATAACACTAATGATTATATCGATACAATTTTCTTTTTATCTTTTTCTATTACCCATGATTTTTTTATTTTATAAAACAAAAATTGTATCTAACATCTGGCCAGGCCCTTAGTCCTTTTAGACAATATTGTAAATAGCTCGGTTTACTTTCCTCGATTTATTCGCGACCTTCATCTTTGACATCTCGCTATCGTCTCAAACTCGATGACAATGTGATGATAAAATAGAATAATAGATTCGAGCTAGAAATAGGAGAATTTTGTACGAATACGTTTGCGCCTTTGGCACTACTTCGAACTAACAACTTGGTTTCTCTACGGCGTACCTATCTGCTACGTATGCATGCACGTATGCATGTATGTACTAAGAGAGAAAGAGCAAGTAAGAGAACGCGTGCACGCTTGCGCACCTCGATTCGTTCAACCGCGCGTTGTTGCGTAACCATTTGCCTTTTCTTCCGTTCGCACGGAACGAAATACGCGCGAACAGAATGCACCGTAGAAAAGTGCCAATTTTCTTTTGATTTTTATTAGTTTAACCTTTATCAAGTTATTTGACCTTTTACGATATTTTGCAAGAAAAATTTTCCATTCCAAATTTCATTAAATGAAAAAGTAATAATTTTCATCGCTTTTTATTATTCATTTTATTTCTTATTATATTCATTATATCATAAATTAACGTTACGAAAGACTTCGATACCATCGAAGTCAGGGCTGAATCGGTTAAGATTTGTCACTGGTACTCCATAGAGAAAGGGATACGCTCCGATTGGTACACTCTTGATGCATAAGAACTTTATTGTCAATGTTGCTATCCTATCGCTGTTTTGTCCCTGAATCAGGTACATACACCACCATGCAATGTCGAGTTGTTCGAACTTTAATACATCCTTTCGAATAGTTCCTTTGCGTTAAACGATTTACTTTTTTCTGTTTCTTTTCCTATTCTTTTTTTGCAAAGCGATTAATTTGTATGCAATAACTCGAACGAAACCGACTATTGTTCAACACTTTTTAAAGATACCTTTGAATTTTTCCAATCATTTATCGAAGAATTTCAATAGAACAAATAAGGAAAATAGTCCGTCCAAGTTCGCACCTCTCGTTCACTTTCAACCTGTTAATCTCACGTTTTAATAAGAGGAGAAAAATGAATTGGTACGTTCGCTAGAGAAAAAAAGTTAACGATCTACGAAACGTCAACGATCGTTAACGTTAAATGACACTGTAGATCTCGACACATTTATTACAATTCGGTTCACGGATCTAATAACCGTGTAAGTGGTCTAGAAAGTTTCCTTATCAGATGTGGATGCGTAAATGCCGATGGCCCGAAGCATGTTGATCAAAGATTAATTAATTCGCGAAAAACGTTTTCTTATTCGGAAATACTGAAGAAAACTACTTTCATTTTTCTTTCATCATACGTTTACTGAAATGTAATCTTTTCTTTTCCTTTTCTTTTTTTTTTTTGTTTTATTTCACGAAAATGTAATATGTGGAAAAGAAATTCGTGTACGATCGTATCGGACAAATTTATTCGAATCTGGTAATTTACGCAGAACCTTTCGTCGGAAACATAATAACTCAACACGCGCGTTGATTAATAAGAAATTATATAATAATAATAATAAATAATTCAAATAATTCAAGTATATCGCGTTTATTAATCAAAGGAATATTGTAACATCACTACGAAATATTTCGTAAAAATTTAATTCCTTCTTTTTATCGCGAGAACAACTTGACGATGACGAGAACGATGACAACAACGAGGATCGATCGATCGATCGATCGATAAAACACGACCGGCGCGTGTAGATCACTTTCGCGCCGATCGAGCAGCGATGGCGGTGCACGAAGGGTGAGCGAGAACGCAAAAGAATCGACTACAGCGGCGGAGCCGCTTTATATATTCTAAACCGGTCAGGGCTGCCGAGCGAGCGAGAAAAGATTCGTGCGAGCGACTTTCGCGATCAACAAACATTTTTCGTAGACTTCAAATAATATAATGGCTTTCACTTTGCAAAGCCGGAAAATCATGACTCCGTGATATACATGAAATCGGACGAAAAGTAAGCTAATTAGCACGATATAACGAGCAAACATTCTTCTCTTTCCAACCTCTTAGCTATCTTCCTACCTTCTTACCTTTCTCACTTCCTCTCTTTCTCTCTCCCCCTCTCTCTCTCTCTTTCTCTTTCTTTCTCTCTCTCTCTCTCTCTCTCTCTCTCTCTCTCTCTCTCTCTCTCTCTCTCTCCCATTCTTTGTTTCATTATTCATCCCGATCTTTCCATCATCAATTATTTTACTTTCTCAAATTTCATCGAACTTGACAAGGAACCGTTCATTTTGTCGAAAAACTTGTACAATTTACAAGGCACCATTACAAAGTATAAAATAAATTCCCTTTCTCTGTCTCTTCTGTTCGCGAGATATCTCGATCGAATAAGAAGGATGTGAAAAAGGGTAAGCAAGAAGGATACCGCTATCGTTCCGTTCGTTTTAAATCAAGCGACATAACGCTCCCGTCGCTCGGTGACGGTTACTCGATAGTTAGAATTAGTAGGTTGAGGTAATAAGTAACGAACGAGCGACAGCGGTAGCAGGCAATCTATTTAGAAAAGAATTCAGGTCTCTTAAGGCCATTCAACGACCCGTAATTCCAACTCTTTAGAACGTTTCGCACTGCTCTAAACGCGAAACTCCTTTTCGATGCAAGGTACCTCGTTCTACGTAACGAGCGGGCCATAATCAGGACTACACGTCGCCATTCTTGGATCCCTTTCTCTCTCCCTTTCTCTCTCTCTCTCTCTCTCTCTCTCTCTCTCTCTCTCTCTCTCTCTCTCTTTTGTCAACCGTAAATGACAAAGTTTCTCCCTTAACGAGTAGACTACCTAAATAAAAACTTCGACTCGGGAGTCTCTGCGATCTTCTAGGATCGAAGAAGAATACTTTGGGGAAACTTTTAAAAACAAGAAAGTCAACTTTCGAGTGTCTTCGTTAGAATTTTTTTTATCGTTAACGTTATTGTATCGATCGTATCAATCGAATTCGATACGATCGAATAACGCTCATACTGAATGACTAGAGAGGAATACACATCTTACTAAATTATTTTAAAATCGTGACTCGTAATCCGAAGTACTTGTTCGAGCTAACGATAAGAAAGATTACGATCGTGAAGAAAGACAACGAATCCTTATCGCGTTTCTATTGTTGCTGCACATCACTTTAGAGCTCGTTTAATCGTAAGAGAAAAAGGAGAAATTACATGAGGCACGCGCGTTCGAACATGCGACGAATTAATAGAGATATTTGAGCTTTGAAAAAGGCAATGGGGGGAAGGGAGGCGGGAAGAGATGGAAAAAATATAGAATTTTAAGGAAAAGCAGTAAGAAGAAATCTGTCTTTGGATAGAAAAATGGTGGCGAACCAGGTGATAAGAAAAAAAAAACGAATAAGGGTCGTTTCGTAGGCCCTTGGAAAAGGGAGTAAATTAGCGTCGGGTTGCCGCGACCGGGTGGTGCCAGTTTGCACTCGGTGGTCGTATCTCGATAGGGGAGCGGAGCTGAACCGTATCCGAGCTGCGAGTTGCCCGTGAGTAGAGGCGAGCTAAGGCGACTATCGACAACTAGGAACGGCCTCCCTCCGGCTCCCCCCTCGCCACCCCCACGGTTCCCGGCCACTACGGAGCCACTACGCCGTCGCTGCTATACGCGAGGATTATAGTTTTTCTGGGGGGAGGGTGGTGGAGCGCCTTGCTTTCGAAAGGATGGTGATTGTGGAGCGTGGACAGAGTAGAGTTAGGCGTATATAAGGCCTGCCGGCCCGGCCCAAGTCAGTCATTCACCGGACTACCAGCCCACCATACACACACCAAACATGAAGGCCTTTGTGAGTATCTACGGATTCCTCTGCGGGCTAAATTACGGGCTAAATTACGGGCTCAATTATGGGCTCAATTACGGGGTGTTTCTTTTCGTCGGGGTGTATCGCTTGCTCATATTCGATTGATCGTCGCGTCGTTCTCTCGTGCTCCAAGTAGAGTCGCGCTTCTCTATTTCATTTAATTATTTTCATTTATTAGTTATCACGTCATCTTGCTTGAAACTTTTTTCACTTTCCAGTATAACTTTCCGGTTTCTCTCTACGGTCGTTTCTACTGTTATAGTTCTATCCATCATATTAATTCGAGCTAAACTCAATGTTCGTTTTTTCGATGGACAATTAGATTTTCGCGTCAACGAATGATCTCGAGCGCAATAAACGCGACATTTTAAAATGTCACGTATCTAGTGGTATGACGATTCAATGTCAGGGTTCGTCTTACCTTTTCTCTTTGTCGTCCTTTTAACTCGTCCGTAAAACTCGAAAGTAGACGCAGACGGATCGGCACCGTACCTCTTACGACTTTCATTCATAAAATATGCAATCTGGTCGTCTAGTGCAAGTCAAAGTAAAACCGGTTGTAGTATCATCGCGCTCGTCATTGAAAAGGAATCATATCGACGACCGGTTATCGTCCTTGATGAATCCTTCGCAGATTCTTTAACGACGAGTATACCGAATATACCTTTCAATACGGACGACAATAGATTCTGTTTTTCGCGAGAGTTCTAGACATTAGAGATTACGAAATGCGATCTTTAGAGTTGGGAGGGTCGCGGGAACGTTCGGTCAGACTCGTCGCACGGCTCACCGCTCGCGAACCTTCGTTCCGCGTAAACGGGATGTGAAAGTTTCGAGAAGTCTTTAGATATGCATAATTCCAGGTCGCGAAGCGGTGCCATTTAAGTGCAACGTCTTAAAACGGCCGCGACACGCGAGTTCACGATTCGATCTAATGCACTTCCTTTCGAACATAAAAATAAAAATAAAGAAAAGTAGCGAATTTGCTCTCGGAAAAAAAACGAAAGAGGATTTCGAGTGAAACTCTAGCCTGTACGATTAATTATGAATCTCGTGCAATATCGTACAATATCGTGCAATATCGTGGCTTCGATCGTGCATTCAATTGCGTCGCAAGTTTAGTTTCGAGCGATTGCATAAAATCCAAGTCGACTTTTTTTTCTACGGGTACACGAAAGCACCTATTAGCGAACGGTCGGTCAAGAATTTTTTCCCCTAATATGGTCCTGTCGCGTTAGGCGTGGTAACCAAGCCGAAGTGAGAGGGAGTCTGTCTTTGGAGGAGTGTCTCATTAACTATGAGAAAATGTGATTGGCGCGCTATCATTCCAATTACGAAACGTAAACGTAAACGTAACGACATTACAAGGACTAGTCGCGAACGACAGATTTCGTAAATGCATATGTATACATATATATATACATATATATACATACATATACACGCATATATATATATATATATATATATATATATATATATATATATATATAATATTATAGTTTATGAACGCGAGGCAAGAAAGAAGAGACTACAAATCGAATCTAATCGAAAGAGATCGGTCGCAAAGATTGAGACACGAAGGAACGACTACTTTGAACGGTTCGAAACGAATTCCGGGAACGGAGTCACTGCGATTCCGAGTGAAAGCTAAACTGACGCACGGACGGTAGTCGGTTCGTAATCGCCTGCGAGCCAGTGAAAATAGAGATTCGCGTCGGTGATAGTCGGTAGTAGAGCGCTTCCGTAAACCGATATAGCTCGGGTTACGGCGTCATTTGATACAAGCGTGAGGGAAATCGGTTGGCATAAGTGTATCGGAAGCTTGATGCAAAGGACGACCGTTCGGATTAAGCTGATCGGTTGTGGTTGATGTTAGTAACCGGTTTCATCCGTTGCAGATCGTGTTCGCCTGTCTAGCAGTAGCGACGGCCCGTGCCGGTATCGCACATGGTGGCATCGGCTACGGTGGTTACGGCGGTGCTGGTTTGGCCATCACTGGTCATGGAGGTCTAGGCGGAGGTGCCGGTCTCAGCGGTGGACTCGCAGCTGGTGCTGGAACCGCTGCCTCCCTCCAGGGTGGTGCCTCCAGCTTGGGATCTGGTGGTCTTGGTGCTAGTTACGCTGCTGGTGCCGCGGCGGCTGCTGGAGCTGCTGGAGTTCAACAGATTGTCTCTGGAGGAGTAGCAGGTGGCAGGGCCGACATCGGACCGGCTGAAGGACCCAAGGCTAACGTAGGACCCCAGACTGGTCCATCCGATCTCGCTGGACCCCAGGAAGGTGCCAAATCCGTAGGTGGACCTCGTACCGGCCCATCCAGCTTGGTAGGACCTGCTGCTGGACCATCCACCCTCGTAGGACCCTCTCAAGGAACCGCCACCCTCGTTGGACCATCCCAGGCTACCGCTAGCCTTGTAGGACCTAGCTACGGTGGAGTCGCCTTCTACGCTGGTGCTGGTGGAATCAACGGTGACGATGGAAGCTCTGGCTCTGCTGCTGCCGCCGCTCCTGGTGGTGCCGCTGGACTTGGTGGTAAATATTTCCCTTTGCTTGCCCAACGATCACCTAGAATTAATTAGAGAGTCTCATCTCCTATTTCTTACGTATTTTCTCCTCCAACAGGACTCGCTTTGGGAGGTGCCGCTCTTGGTGCTGGTCTTGGTGGCCCTGGTGCCATCGCTGTCATCGGAGGTGGACCTGGAATCGCTGGTGGCATCGGCGGACACGACGCCGGAGTTGCTGTGATCAACGGCCCATCTGGCGCCATCCACGCCGGACTCGGCTCCCACGGAGCTATCATCCCCGCACCAATTGCCAAGTGGTAGACGGTTCAAGACCCCAGCGATCTCGGCTCGGCGACGGCGGCAAACCCACCACAGTCACTTACCGGTCTCTGGACGATCCTCAAACGCGCTCACAACGTCTTCTTCCCAAAGCTTCGTCCAACCTCGGAACATGGTAGGAACGCGCATCGGTCTTAAAGTGGTATAGCCTCTATACTATATTCGATGGTAGGATGCGCTCGGCGCAACGGGATCTTCGCTTCGACGAAAGATCCCGTTGTTTCACCGATCCGTCCTAGCCTCCCCTCGATGGATAGGCCGGCTCGTATCGGCCTAAAGAGAAAGAGAATGAAAGAGAGAGAGAGAGAAAGAGAGAGAGAGAGAGAGTGAGACGGAGCGAAAGAGAAAAATCTAGTATCAGAATGAGAGAAAGAGAGAAAGATAGAGTGAGAGAGAAAGAGAGAAAGAAAGAAAGAGAGAGAGAGAGAGAGAAAAGAAGAGAGAGATAGAGAAAGGGAAAACGCATCGTGAGCCCGGCCACTCGTGATTCGCGGTACATTTTCCTTCTTTCGGAAATTTAGTCAATTGTCGCTTCTTACGACCACAAAAATCGGTCGTTACCGCGGTCGCCGGGCTCGAGATCTCGCGCACCCACGAGCCGGTCAGGAATCAGCCACGTCTAATGAGATCTAATGACGCGAGCCAGTTGCGAGCTATACGCTAGCACGATCGACCGGCCGCCGCTCTCGGCCATGCTCTCGGCAAGTGGACAAGCTTTGGCGCTTCGTCGTCGGACCAACTTGGTCTGTTCTGTTTTCTGAACACCCACCGTTGCTCCGGCTCGAACTCTTTTTCTTTCTATGTCTTCCACCATCCGTAAGGCCGCTCTTCGCGCACACACATACACACACTTTTTTTATTACTCTTCTCTCCCTCGAGCGGGGCTCGACGCCTCGTGTGTTGTTATACTTACTGCCGCACCCAAGCATACATATTATTATTACATTGCTCGTCCATGCGCATTATATGTCTCTTCTCTTTTTATATATATATATATATTTATATATATATATAAATATGTATACATACTACTACTACTATTCTACTTTTCTTCGCGTATCTATATATATATATATATATATATATATATATATATATATATATATATATATATATATATATATATATATATATATAAACACATTGCCACACACGCGCGCACACACACCATTACCATATGTGTATTCGTACATATACACACACTACACATATATTATATTATTATGTTTATATGTTAGTGAAAAGGAGAGACCGGTAGATTATGGTAGGTCAGCCCTTCCCGTGAGCGAACGAATGTATATAGATGGCGCGCCGCCGCCGGCCCCCGACCCCGCCCGCCCTCGTCATACCCTTTCTTTGCGATCACGACTAGCACCCCACCACCACCATAGATAGATACCACGTATTTATAGCGTTTATACATTTATACAATACTTTATATAAAATAAAGCATCAGTATTTAAAAAAATTTTTCACTTATTTTCATATCAACCTCATACTCCAACTATTCTATCAACGGTATTTATCTATAATATTAAAAGTTTTCTCGTCGATAACAATGATCGAGTTCAAGCTAACTAGTCAATAAAGAACTACTTTTATTTCTTACCAAATATTTATCTATTTTAAACCATTCATTGCGATGTAGACTTTAAAACAATATCTATATTACCTGCACTCCTAACCGTTTATTTTATCCGACTACGAAAGTGTACTCTTCGATAGGTAAACAAAGAGAAGTAGAAAAGAAAATAATTGTTCTTAACGTTTTCACCTATTGTATATACAGATATAGATATAACAAAACTTCATTCTTTTATTTCTTTTCTTATTTTTTTTTTTTTTTCATAAGAATCAAAAAATCTCACATAGCATCGTCTCTTTTTCCGTTCTTCTACTTTAGTCTATCGAAATAGTGACGGCAAATATCGATTAATCGATAGACCAAATTTCGACCATAGAAATTTGAAGGAAGAAAATACCCCCAGAAGTTTACGTTTCAATCTGAGCACACAGGCGATCGGTTAATAATCGAAACAAGATCATCATGTACCTAACAGATACGAGGTATAACTGTTTCTCTATAATTTATAATAATCAGAGTTTGTTTGTTTGAGATTAGATAATTTCTCTAAATCATTTAGGACCCTTCGTTGTTTTTCATGCACCTAGTATCGACATTTTCTTTTGAATACTCGAATATTTAGCTTTCTCTTTAGTTTAGCTAATTTTTTCTCGGCATTTTATACGAGTCGAAAAATAGTTTTCAAATGTATCAAAGCTCACAGAAAAAGTGTATGGGTGAGAGGGAGAAAGAGAGAGAGAGAGAGAGAGAGAGAGAGAGAGAGAGAGAGAGAGAGAGAGTGAGAGAGTGAGAGAGAGATTCCTCGATAACTTTGAAAAATATTTCATTTCGCTATTCGAGAAATATAATTTCCTTTTCGAGAAAAAGTTCTGAAATGCGACGAATGAAATGATCAAATAATGTTCTCTCTCTCTCTCTCTCTCTCTCTCTCTCTCTCTCTCTCTCTCGTTCTGGCGATGTTTTCCAAAGTATTTTACTAACATTTAACGATATTTTTGCTCCTTTTCTTTAATAGTTACCAAGCCAGGAAACCATTTATACCAATTGTTCGGAGAGTCTTGGGAAAGTTTTACTCGTCAAACAGAAATCAAATTTTAATATTGGTTTATTCTCTTTAAAACAAATTCCATTTCTTTTTTCTTTTTTTTTTGTTCCATACTGATGAGAGAAAATCATTAGGTTAAAATTGAAGAGTACCCATTACTTGCTGTTAATTCATACAGGCAAATCAATTAGGAAACACGTATATGCATAACGATAGTGGTTTCATAATGTTTACAAACATTTTGAATCTTGAAGCTTTCGCGTATAATAACAGAAGGCTTTCAGTAAGGTAAGTTGTACGAAACGGAGCGTATCTGTACCTGAATATTCCAAGTTCTGTTTAACGGTTCACTTCCTTATTTCCCAGGAGACACTCATCCTTATTAGATGCTTCACGAGATATGTATATATAATATACATACATACATACATACATACATACATACATACATACATATATATATATATATATATATATATATATATATACATATATATATATACATATATATATATACATACACTATCTAGCTACATTTCTGATAATACTTTAGCTATTTAAAACACGACCATCATATTTGTCCACTTGTGCGACTTAAATAAAATAGATCCGTTTTCTGATAGTTCTATTCTAGTCGTATAAATAGAATGTGATTAAAGAGACGAGTCATCCAGGAACCGAACCAACAACACTTTCTATTGGCATAACGCGAAAAGATTTCTCCGTTTATAAATTTCATGTGATGGAAAAGATTCATCTACAGATTATGTTCTATTTCATTCGCTTTTCTTTCGAATTTAAATGAAATTCTTTTAATCAACTGTAAGTTAATTTTTTTTTTTATTCTTTCAGAGAAAACAACCGAGAACTGACATACAGCAATACATCGATTATTTTCATTCGACGAATCAAATTCAACGATCTACAGCATTTCATTCGAATATAATTAATCAATAAGTTTTAATTAACATTTTATAATTTTAATGAGAGAGCAGCGATCATTTATGTTCCGTTAGGTATTCTTTAGCCAGTGTATCTCTTATGTACGTAATCGAGATTAATGACTGAATTCCTTTGAAATCGTTTAAGCGAATGTCTAGAGATATAAATAATGCCTTCATTCTATCTTTCTGCAATATATCGTTTTAGTATTCTTTAGGAAAAGTATGTATCGTCTGTTTTATCATATATTACGAAAATGCACAAACTAAGTGAAAGATTTTCTTCGTTATTAGGATTTATTTGAAATTACATAAAAAATATAGAGCTATAAGAAATAATCCTCGAATTTATAAATTTATACAATATTATTGAACCATTTGATTGATGATGATACGTCTGAAATTTCAATATTTATAACATTATTTACGCCAAAAAAAGATTTATTTGTTAATTTTTCGGTACGTAATATTCAATTAGAATAAATTTTCAATAGATTTAAATATTTAATTGCAATAGATTACGATGGATTATAAATTAGATATTTAATTACAACAGATTATGAATAGAAATAAAAAAAAAACCGTTGATTTGTATAAAAAGCCATATAGAAGATTAAATCAAGTGAATTTTATGTTAACTGCTTTAAATTGCTCATCCGAAAATTGAAAAATGATAATAAGAAAAATATTGTTGATATTGACAGATGTATGTAAAAGTTTTGATGTTTTCTTCAATATCTTAATGTAGATGTTATGTCACTTTCAAAAATATTTTTTCTGACATAATTTTTCATAAACGTGGCAACTTTTATACGATAAATTGTTCTTATTTCTGAATATTATTTATTTTCTTTTCATTCTTCTACAATATCTATAATATAATAGAGACAATTAGTAATAAAGACTATTATTGTAGTAATGAAATAATGATATCGTATTTCTATTATTATAAAAGGAGAATTAATAGCTCGCTTCTCTTTTTTTGTTATTTACAAAAAATAAATATTTTATGAACCTAACAAATATCATTATAAAAAAATGTTCTTGGAATTATTCAACTTAATCTTAGCAACAAATTTTCTTTATAATTTTCACTTATAGTCTTTTCGTTGACAGTAATTAAGTATGCATAATGTCGGCATTAAATATGCATATATTATTTTTTATATATGTATCTATTTTAATATAAATGTCAATGAGAAATTTTTAAATATTTTTTAATATTTAATATTTATCTGTTAATATTTTTAATATTTTGTAATCATTTATTCAATAAGATCAATCAACTACTTGAAATATGAGATACAGTCATTCAACGTGCAACAACATTATAATTTATGGCATAATTTTAGATATAATTTTCATTAAAATAGAAAATATTTTATTTTTATTAAAATAGAAAATTCATCAAATATCCATGTATATATAATATTATTACACGTTGACATCGTCGTTCAAAGTAATATAATCAATCTCTTCAGTTACAAGATAGAAATGGCAAAAAATAGCAATCTTTATATCACCAATATATAAAATATCGCCTTTTTTAATATAAAGAAAAACAACAAAAATAACGATCCTTATCCGAACATTGTAAAGATCCGTGTAAGCGCTTACGTTGTGACAACTTCAATGCTTTGCGTATGAATTGTTAATTAATTGTAAATTATAAATTAATACATTTGATATGATATATGGTATAAAATTTAAGAAAGAGCACGTCTGTTAAACAAAATTAATATTTTTCATTACAGAAATAAAAAGCGTGGGTGTACTTGTACGTTCATTATTCTTTCTTTGTCAGTATTACATTATACGATACGTGCTTGATATTTGATGAGAATCTGTACATACATCGATTTATTATTTATTATTTATATGATTAAGAATCTATTATCGCAAAGAATACATACATTGTTTTTTTGTCTACCTGCTATTTGTAAACGTTTTAGTCTGATATCTATGTTAATAGTTCAGCATTTGTCACTCGAAATGTTAATCGTATTTTGACGTTTCGATAAAACTTCGATGCTTCGTAATTTATTTGAATAAATAAAGTTTACGTCAGAATATTAAAAAATACTAACAATAGAATAAGTATCTAGAAAAACTAAACTTATTGCAAGAAGTATATTCTCTAAGTAGTAATAAATGGTATAAACATAATTTTATCGCGATCGTTAAAAAAAAAAAAGTAAAAAGAAAAGAAAAAATATTTCGCAATTCCTGCCATTAAGTGCTTGGAATTCAAGCAGGCCTTATAGTAATGACCGATCGAAGAGGCGTAGTCCTTTCACTCTCGAGGGTAGTAATTACTATGGAAGAGCATTCTTAGAAGAGTTTGTTTACAAGTTATTATGACACAAAAGAGTTTTTTCGGCCAAGGTCATTAGATATCTCTGAGAAATATTAAAGTTCTACTACGTAGCATACTTCCATTAATTCAACCTCCACGATTTCTCATGATCTCTTCGTATCATTAGATAATTATATAAATTAATGCAGTTTTCTCATCAATAATATCAATGTAAACTAAGTCTAAGGTACAATCAATGAGCATTAATTCGAATTTAAATCGTTCCGAATTTCCACATCTGTCGAACTTTCATGAAAGTGGTAACATAACGCAGTAATCGTTATCGCAAACGCTTTCGGCCACGGATCCCACAATGAGGTATGATCGGAGGTTACTCCCATAAACCATAACGATTGCGCCGAGTCCGGTGGTGTGAGCACGGCAGACAATGACTGGAAATGTCAGTCTCACCATTAACATCGATCACGTTCAATCGTGGTGTTCTTCCGATGAACACGAACCTACGAATTTCAGAGCGAGATTTCTCGTTCTTTGGATAAAATCGAGAATCGATGCTACACCACCCATAAAAAGGTGCCAATCGAATGGAACTAGATCGGCTACAATCTCTCTCTCTCTCTCTTTCTCTCTCTCTCTCTCTCTCTCTCTCTCTCTCTCTCTCTCTTTCTCTCTCTTTCTATCTTTCTTCTCTTTGTTACACGTCATTTTAAAGGTCGAGAATTCACCTCTTACGAGCTGCTTTGTCTTCTATGAACTTTAATCGTAGAAATACTAGCGGACATTACATATCTCATTTCCTTCGTAACATAAGATACTTAGTAAATTACGTTAAATTGAAAATATTAACGATATATACGATAGAACTTTTTTTTATTTATATAAATACCTTCAGTATCTCGGTATGTTTTTAGTTTAATAGATCGCGGTAACCTTAAAGCATGAAATTACGTTTATTTACGGGAATCACGACGAAGAGGATCTTTCCATATCAGTTTATAATTCTTGAATTAATATTTTTTAAAGCCAACGAATATAGGTAACTAAGTCGATATCATTTTTTACGTTTAAGATAATATCAAAGAAGCAAGATGAAAGTGCACTTCGAACAAACTAGAACAGTTCAGATCGCACGATATTTCGCGATTTAAAGGTCGAAGTCTTATTTTGCTATGAGAATCCTATTAATTATTGAGAAGCTCTCTCTTTCTCTCTCTCTCTCTCTCTCTTTCCCACTCCCTCGACATTGACTTAATGCGAGAAACATATCATTTTAGTCTTCTAAACTATTTAAATTGTGATATAATGTTATGTGGTGCAGTTATTTAAAAATTCTTTTTATCGAAAGAGGAAAGTTTCAATCGTTCCGTCTGTTGAAGCGTTGAGAAGATCCACGACTCTGATATTTCATTGAAACGTCTCGATGGAAACTTGTGCTACCTTTGAAAGTAACGCTTAAATACTCCGCGCAGCGCTTTGATTTTGCGGTCGCTTTAATCTCATCTTATCAAAAAGTATGAGAAAATTTAAGAGAATTTTACAAAACGAAATAGATTTTATCATACGGATTTCAGACTTACTAAATGTATCATTTTACCAAGATATTTATCCGTCGTTAATAATTTACTTAATTATGAAAAGAACACGTTAAGTTATTTTCTGCAATGTACATAAGTTAATAATAGTTAATAGTCTATTAATCATGGAACATAATTACGAGAGAACTGAATAACAAGGGAATATGATATGATATCGATTATACTGAAAACTAATAATTATTCGCTAGGAGGTGTCATTGTATTAACAAATAAAGCGTTTAAATTTCATCAATGATATAACTAATTAATAGACACGAGCTAACAGTTGAATATTTCGTAAATAATGAAATGATTATTAATTAATTAGACAAAGTCACTAATATGTAAATTCGAAGAAGATAGTAGGTAGATAACTATAGATATACGAAATAAACGTTTAACATAATTTTCACGGGATTTACTATACTTGGACGACTCGAAGGTCATGCACGAGAGGACCATACCACAAGGGTGGGTGTGCCGGATGACGAGCTTCTTGCACAATGCTCGAGTCACCACCACCGACGAATATGATTTGAAGGAATCAACGGGGGCGCGGTCGAGATTCTGCTGCAGTAGGTATATAAACTCTGACGAAGAAAACCGTGGTTACACTCAACGATCAGAGCTCGGCAAGATGAAAGCCATCCTCGTAAGTACATATTTCATCTTATATTCCACTTCCTAAACTCCATTAATTTATTTCTTACTTTCGATGATCCCTCGATATTTACAATATTTTCGAAACTCTGTTAATCATTTTATTCGATTGAAGTCAGTCTTAAATTCGTTTCTTTTAATAAGTATTACTTTTTAACCAAGAAATTAATAGTTGATTCATATCCGACTAGCCATGTTTGTTAAATAAAAGTTATCAGAGTTTTATAGGGATTAAATAATTTTGTTTAAGATTAGATTATAGAAAATTAAATGTTATGAACATTTTGGACATGATAAAGCTGAAACTCACCGAACAAAAGTTCATATCGCAGGCGATCGTCCTCGTGCTGTGTACATACGCTGCTGGATCACCATCCTTGCGACAACGTCGAGAAATTTACGCTGGTTATGGACATGGTTATCATGCTGGATATCCTGGACACGGTGTCACCTTGGCAGGACCATTAGTAGGTCATACAAATGTGGCTGGTCCTCGCATTGGAGCATCCGTTCTTTCCGGACCCTCGATTGGACCAGCCAAATTATCTGGCTCGGCTTCTGGACCGGTTCACGTATCTGGTGCTGTCGCTGGTCCAGCCGTTGTTACTGCTTCCGTTGCTGGACCTGCATATGTCGAAGGTTACAATGGACCATACAATGGTGGATACTATACCTCTCCCTCTCTCGCCGGTAACTAATTATTTATCCTTTCTTAATATTCACCTTGAAATTTACATTTTATCTATTCTCTTCATTACATATGATTTATATAATATATTAAATAATTAACATGTTTAATACTGAAAGAATCTTACATAATTCAATATATTCATCTATTATCTTCTATCAATTTTTCTCTTTTTTGTAGATAATAGATACAGAAGAATTCATAATTATACTTTTTCCTTTGGACTTTCCTTTTATTCGAATATTTTATCGAAATATAATAATAAAAATGTTAAGGTTTTAAATAAATTCTATAGAATTGACTGACAGTCGTTAAACGTGTTAACTCTAAAGCAATTAAGCAGCGTTAATAATTCACTCGCAGGTTACGGTTACGCGGCTTCTCCCGGCTATGTCGGTTACACGGGATATGCAGGACACGCAGGACACGGCGTGGTCCTCGCAGGACCTGCATCCCACGGCGCCGTCGTATCAGGACCTCATTCTGGCAGCTCGGCCGTCGCCGGTCCTCATGCCGGTTCGGTGATCATCGCCGGTCCCTCGGGAAAAATCACAGCTCATGGAGCCGGATACGGTGGCGTTCATGCTGGATTACATAATCACGGTCATTGGTAACGAGAATATTGTCTTTTGAAACTCATTTAAAAATGTCCAAAAATACTCGGTCTCGTTTGCCAATTATTTTCTATATATGAGAATGATGATAGGTTCGTTCCTACTTTCTTTTTCTTTTTTACTTTTTTTATTACCTTTTCTCTCATTTTTTTTATATTCTCCCAACCTTTTCTCGAATACCAATGTCATTCATTAATTTGATATTATTACTTATCTCTCCCTCCCCTTCTCTTTGTTTCTCTCTTTTCTTTTTTTCTTTCACTGTCTCTCTTTATCTTTACGTTTGAAATATCGTTCGCACGGTTTCACGACGACGCTAGGAGCATTCGCAGTGCTTTCAGCTGAATATGCGTATTTATAACGATGGTTTCCCCTTGTACGAGAAGAATAAATGTGTTCTCTTTCTGTAAAAACATTTCCAGGAACTAAGAGATTTCCAGGAATTAGAGATTCTTTTTAGGGGCGCATCCTTTTTAATCTGTTATAATTTCCACGCAAGATCCTTTTGCAGAACGGAAGATACTCGCATGCATTAAATATAATTAAATTTACTAAGGAATTTGGAGGAAAAAATTGGACGGTAAAGAAGGAGATGTTAATAGAAATTTATATGAAAATAAAATGACTGACATGTAAAATGGACATGTTAATCTACGTAGAATAGAATCAGATCAATTCTTTTTCCTTATAATCGATCGATTTATCATAAGATAAAATTTATTTATATATTTTCCTATTAAAATATATTTGATGGAAATAAACAATATTATCAGAGAAAACGATCGATCGAATCGATTTATTATTGCAAAAGATAAAAAAAGAACACACATTAAAAGCGTCTCCTTAGCACAGTTCTATTTTTGAAATATTTTATCGAGATACTCACAGGCCACGTCGTTCCCATCGTAGTCCATTCGAAGCGCGCCGTCTCCGATGAATCTAGGCGAATGCATCTCAGTGCATTAACGCGACACCAGACTACCGCTACGTAATCCCTTTTCCTCTTCCTCTCCCCTCCACTCCTTTCCTCTCCTTTCGTCGTTCCCTTTGCTCGTGACGTTTTGCGAGAATAAAACCGCACCCCCAAGAATTCCGAAAGGTCACCCATTTGTGCCGGTCGAGTACTCATCGAAGCAGGTTAAATCTAAAGAAGTAACACTGAGGATCGAAAATTACTTTCAATAATTTCTTCTCCTTCTTTATTTTTTTTTTTTTATATCGTAATCATTACATTAAAAACGAAGAGGAGAAACGATATCTAAATGATTTTTACATAAGTACTCGACTCTTGCTGTAAGACTTTATCTACTCTTGCTGATTACACGTGATTATGTATAATTATAATAGAGAAATACGATTTTACTCATGCGAAAGCATAATTATATAATACTTGATTATTTTGAAACAAACAATAATAAAGATAATTTGTTTTCTTGCTTTTGATATATTTTATAATAATCCAAGTATTTGGATATATACGTTGTCATCGTGCAATGATCGTTAGAACGAAATGATTTAATGCAGTATAAATGTTAAATAAAATATTTCTCCTCTTTGATTCATTGTAATTCTTTCTTTATTTCAATAATCTTTCGATCTATCTTTAAATGTACATTCATATATGTGTCTTTTATTGCTGTATCGAATATTAACATATATACGATCGAAACAGCATGTAGTTCGCTTAAGAAGGAAAAGATGAGGTAGATAATGGTCTAAATGTACGGAGTTAAATTACTTCTTTTTCTTTTTTTTCTTCTAAATATCCGTATAAAGTGATAGTGATATTAAAAATTAACCTTGGCGTTACGATAAATCACTCGACACGTCACGTAGTTCAGGTCAGAGTTAGGAGCGAGTCGCGTCGGCTATCCGTGCGCTATTCAAGACGACATTCCTCAGGATCGATTCGAGCTCGAGACATAAAACGAAGAAAGTTAGCGATTGTTTTCCATCTGTCCGTCGTCGAGCGTGAAAATGTAGAAGGAAAGGCGTGGCCGATAAACGATGCTTTTCTATCGTCGTCCACGATCAACTATTCTTCCTCAATCTTCGTCGATCCATCGTCCTGGTTTAATGATGAACCTTCAGTGAGAAGAAATGTTCAGATGAGTACGTAAAAAAATAGTACGTTTTCTTTTCTCTTGTTACAATTTCATTACTTCCGAGGAATATGACCGTTCGATTTCAATTTTACCAACGTAAGAAAGGTGGCAATGGTGAACTAACAATTTAGCTTTCTAGAGAGAGAGAGAGAGAGAGAGAGAGAGAGAGAGAGAGAGAGAAATAGAGAGAGACAGAAGAGAGAGAAGGAGAGAAAGAAAGAGATAGAGAGAAACAAAAAGAAACAGAAAGAAAGAGAAGGAGAAAAAAGAAATAGAGAGAGACAAAAAGAAACAGAAAGAGAGAGAAGGAGAAAAAAGAAATAGAGAGAGACAAAAAGAAACAAAAAGAGAGAGAAGGAGAAAAATAGTTCATCGTTGTCATCGGCCCCGCTCCGAGATACAGGACGTCAGAAGAAAAAAATATAGAGAATGAGGAGAACATTTTTCTTTATCTTCCTCTTGTTACAGTCTGGTTCGAACGTAACCAGAAAACGAGTATCGGTGATATTCCATTGTACTCACCGGAAGAAGTGGAGTTTTTCCCCCCTTAACGAGGAATTCGAAAGAAGGTCGAACGTCAAGTGTCCGGAAAAGCTCGTTCAACTGGGCTTTCCAGCTTTCATCTTGCTGACCTCCCTTCAGGATCCGTTTGTTCGATTTGTGCGAACGACCGATCTCTCTCTCTCTCTCTCTCTCTCTCTCTCTCTTTCTTTCTCTCTATCTATCTCTCTACCTATCTATCTCTATCTCTATTTCTCTAGCTCTCTTGATCGATCGATCGGCAACATTCCATCGAGCATCGCGACGGGACATTGTCGCGCAAGCTGATGCTAAGTGAGCTTTTATACGAACCGATCGACGGCTCGCGAAGGCACGTGGGTCGGTGAACTTGTCGAAAGAGGAGGGTGAAAAGGCGGGGCTGCTCCAACCTGCTTCGACTTTGTGTCGCTATCTCTTGGACCGTGAAGGCGAAAAAAGGAGGAAAGTACGATAAAAGAAAAAAAAGAAAAATCTTCGAGAAGGATAGAAACTCGTCGTGACGCAAGTGCGTTCCCTGTTTAAATCAACCGATCTCTATTGGAATAGATCTCGATCCAACTGGGAATCTTGCCTACGCTCGTATTCTCTTCCCTTTTCATCTTTCTCAACAATGTGCTCGTTGCGTCCTGAACAATTTTATCGGTATCTACTTTTACATGGCCATGGATTTTCTCTTATTTTTATTTTTTTCCCGATAACAATGATAAACGTCCAACGTATAATTTGTATTTAAAAGCAAATAGATGTCGAGAGATTAAAAAAAAAAGATAAATAAATAAATAAATAAATGAATGAATAAAAGTAAAAAGATTTATGATCGTATTAGGTGATACATACTCGATGTGATAGTGATTTTTACAATCTGCCAAATAAGTGAATTTTAAAATTGAACAATGAGAATGAAACTTTGACCACAGTTTACAGCCTGTTATAAGAAAGTAGAACTTTTGCTTCTTCGAAAAGAATTAGATGGGTAGAATCCGAAAAGTTTGCCGGTAAGTCAGTCGTGAAACGATTACTTACGTCGAACGTAAGGAACTTTCTTCGCTCGATTCCAATATCAAGTTCGAAAAAGTGATAACACGTCGAAGATGCATATTTCTTTTACCAACGTCGAATTTCGTAATATCGAAGAATTACTGAAAATGTGAACAAACTATCCTTACGATAGATTTTTAAAATAATCTAACATTATTACTAGCTTATCTTTTATAATTTTAAACATTATTTTCATCGTAACTGAAATTTTTCTCATTCAAGGATGCCCACGTAGGAGCTTCGTTATCAACGATAACCAATAAAATGTAATCAACTGATCTAATCCTATAATAATAAGTTCGCATGATTGAACTTTCGTTGAAGTTAGAGCGACGATAAGGGTGAGGACGGCGATGACAAGAATAAGACTACAAGAAAGGTGCGAAAGAAATTTGCTGATCGTAATCACCTTGTTGGGAGTCGAAGCATAGTAATGATATTCCGAACGCGATCCATAGAGCACACTCGGTGATCCATTACGAACTTGGCTCCGCGACAGGGCGTTCAATGCGTACCACCACCACTTGAGCCACTTGCATCGGGCTACAATGGATCTCCGTTCTTTTCACTATCGACGAGAGTGGGCACTGTGCCTCGCCTAAACAGATCCGCGATGGATAATGCATCTAATCCTCTATTATAACGACAGTAATTTTTTCTTTCTGTAAGAGAAACAAAAGAAAAAAAATGAAAAAAGAAAGAAATAAATCACAAACAATCTTCGAGATCAAAGAGATCATCCTCAGTCGTATCCTCTTAACCAAGAATGCGATCAAAGTTTACGATAAAGATATATGATCAAGACGTAACTTTAAAAGCTCGTTCAACGTCAAAATACGAATAACTGTCAACGATAAAACGATCGCGGAACTATCGCGATATCACAGGAGTATACTCGTAATTATTCGTTGCTACGTTTTAATGCTTCCATAGATCTTAAAGTAGTGATAAAGGTTCTAAGGATACGATCATAAACTTCAGAGATTTATCTGAGTTTGTGCTTGGTAGATCGAAAATAACACTTCGGTATTTATCAGATAGGTGAAAAAGAAAGGAACGTGTTACATGCAAATAAATCACCAAGAGAAATTTCGATGCTGGAAAGGCAAATTATTACATGCGATTTACATGTAATAATGCGTTATCGGTCGCCATTTCGTTCTTGTATGCTAATCGAGACGTCAAAACAATAGTAATTGGCATTCTTTTTACTTCCTATAGAATGAAACGATTCGTGTACCTGCCCAATATTGCAAATCGATCGTCTGAGTATTAAATAACTAAATATTATTTTGCAAGAGGTACAAGCGAACAGAAGCCGGATGTGGATGGTTATCGTTTCGTTGTAAGATAAAGGGAGCAAATGTAATGGAAGCGAAGGCATAGAGAGACGAAAAAAAAGAAAAACATGTGACACGCTTGGGTAGGAGGTAAAATAGAGGTGAGGCGTCAGAGGCATTCGATACGGAGACTCGATGGGTGGTGGTTCGAGGTTGATAAGGTCCGTTGTGTCAACGGCCACGCGACGGGTAGCTCTGCGGAGAATGTTTGGCGTGTCCCGTGCCCCGCCCTCGGTTTCAAAGAATAAGAGGGAGTATGGATCGTTGAGCGAGACCAGAGACAATACTCGATCTCGTATAAAAGCTCGTCGACGACGGCGTTAAGGTAGAGCAGATCGGTCAGAGCAAGCAAGAGCAAGCAAGGAGTTTCCGATCGATTTCATCAACCCTTTCGATAACCCACCGAATTTAATCAGCACAATGTGTACTCTACTAGCAAGCATCTTGATGGCTATCCTTTCGGCCGCAGCAGCTGCACCTTCGGGCTGGGCACCCGGTGCAGCCCTTGCAGGACCAATTCTTGGTGCCGCAGCTCTAGCCGGTCCGGCTCTCGGCCCAGCCGCCCTTTCGGGGCCAGTCGTTGGACCCGCTCGAGTATCCGGAGCGATTGACGGAGGTGCCGTTGTCACTGGTTCTATCGCTGGACCTTCTCTAGTTTCTGGTAGCGTCGCCCCTGGAACCGCCGTCGTTGGACCCGCTCTTGGATGGCCAGCTGCTGCAGCTCATGCTCCGCTTCTTGGTTTGGGATGGCCTGGTGAGTACTTTGATTTTGAAATTCATTCATTCCGCCATACATTGCGGAATAGACAATTTACATTTATAGACGCTAGCCAATTGTTTATTTTTTTTCTATCTCGTCATTCGTCTCCAATGAATTAACAATGCTTCATAAATCTGTCTCAGTTTCTTCGAAAGGCGTGACTTAACGAATACCGATCTTGTCAGATCTTGTTAGCGACGATAGATCAGCGTGACACTTTAGCATCTATTCTTCCGAGTTCAATAACTCTCTCCGTGTGACACCTAGGCGGATATGCGTTAAAATGCCACGATGTTTGTTCCAGGTGCAGTTCTTGCCGGTCCAGCGGCTGGACCCGCTGCCCTTTCCGGACCTATTGCTGCACCGGCCCTCATCGCTGGACCCTCCGGTAGCATCGCAGCCGGATCCGCTGGTCTCGGTGGAATAATACGTGCTGGCCATTATTAGTTCCAACCCGGTTATCCAAGAATACCGAACGACTATCGACTGATCTCCTACGACCCATGCCATTTTAAAACTGAATGCACCGTGATCTCCGCCATTATACCGCAAATACCTCCCTATCATTCGAACCTCTTATATGTTTTATGTACATAACAAAAGTTCATATATAATGCATATATAATAAAAATAAATGCAAATTTAATAAAAATATTTCTACATTTCATGCGAGAATAAATTCGAATGAAGTTCTAATTATCAATAGTTATATCGATACAGAGTGTCCTATAAGTCTGAAACTATAAGAGGAAAAATACTGAGTTATAAAATCTATGCAAAATATTCACCATCGCGTTGAATAGAATGAAAAGATATTCAGACATCTAAATGAATTAGAATGGAAAAATTGTACGCTATGATGCCAGACTTGTAAAAAAATCTTGTATCGAAATTAATCGTAATTAACTTAGATAAATAATTTCATATCGTGAATATATAATACAGTAATGTGTCTGAGATACATACGTTATTGGATCTAAGGAATCGCGATTAAACCGTGAAGCATCCGTCCAAAAGTTAGCAATTCCTTCTCGAAACAGTGACATCTTAGAGGTGTGCAGCCGACTCTAAGCTCTATTTCGCAGTCCATTGTGTAGCTGTATCTGTAGGTCCAATGCTATCTCCGGCACAGCAGATCGTGTCCACCTTTGACTTCAATCCGTTCGTCTGCCGCCAGTAATCGTAGGAAATTGCCTCAGCGCCGGAGCAATCAGCCGAGTATTCTCCGCGTGGACATTGCTGTAGAATAGAGACGAACAAAAGTTCGAATGCAATACCGCGAGTCATGCTGGCAGGCAACAAATCGACATTAACGACGTTTCTCGTAGCTCGGGGATTTTTTCTCAATTTCCGCTTTCTCTCGAGTTCTGTTCTTCGAGCAGGACAACCGGTGAAGTGGCTAGCTCTTCGACCGACGGGATTTATTTATAAAGCGATAGTGACATTTAAAAGGTTGAAAAAATAATAGAGGGTGTGATTCAGGGTCAGTAGGTAGTATAAAAGCTTGAATGTCGATCGTAGAATTATTAGTCTTTGAAAGAGGAAAGGAAGAAGAAGAAAAATGACACCTTTGGTAGAAACATATTATCATTTCACTAATGGTACACTACGAAAATATATTTATGAGTTAATAAAATAAATCGACATTTTTAGATCGTTCTGATAGTTATCGCTGGGGTAGCCTCTGCTGCACCAAGTGGAATCGTAGGACCTAGTACAGCCGTGGTTGGTCCTCATAAAGGATCAGTAGCTGTCACTGGTTCGGTCAGTGGACCCGTTGCCGTAAGTGGTGCAGTCGCTGGATCTGCTGTAATATCTGGATCAGTTGCTGGACCGTCTGCGGTAATTGGCTCTGTCGCTGGTCCAACTCTTGTCTCAGAACCATCTCTAGGTTTAAGTGCCCTAGTCGTAGGTAAGAATTATTGTAATCTAACGCATTAACGATAAAAGCGTCTAATGTAAAATAATGATCAAATGAAATACGGGAGACGTTTTTAAAAAATATCCTTTTATAAATGCATTAATATTTTGAAGAATATTCTATTCGCCAACATTGTTTCAGATAACGGATTGGAGCATGGTACGGTGATCGCAGCACCTCACGCAGCGACAGCATCTCTTGTCAGTGTTCCGCCTGCGGGAACTACTGTAGTTGCTGGTCCAGACGGGGGAATCGTTTCCACGAATGGCGTTGCCCATGGTGCTGTAATCTCAGCTGTCAATACTCTTCACGGATGGTAGAAGATTATTCTATAATTGTAAATCTTATTCAATATCCTACCACATTTTTTTCGTCTTTTTACAATGATTAAATAAACAGTAAATGCGTAGTTTAGAGGACAAAGAATTTTGTGTGGACAAATCGATTAAAACAATTTAAATAATATATTCGAAGGATTTTCTTTTCAAACTACTTCGTAGCCTTTTCTCTCTCTCTCTTTCTCTCTCTCTCTCTCTCTCCCTCTCTCTCTCTCTCTCTTTCTCTTTTTATTTCAACATGAATATTTCAAAAGTCGAAAAAGAAGTATTTTCGGAATATTGTAGAGTTTTATGGAGGAAGAAAAAAAAAAGATAAAAAAGAGAACGAAAGAAGTAAAAGTTACGAGATTGGAAGGTGCACTTGCATCGTGATTTTAAACGCCTACGCTATGAAAACGAATATTTGTGTAAATATAATACAAGTATTCGTATACGTATGTATATAGAAAGAAAAAATATATTCCAACGTGTAAAGGCAACTAATGATGCTCGTGACTCGTGCTGGCACGCGGCACACGACACACGATCTCATAGCGGTTGTAGTCGTTTCGCCTCGTTATACGACAAATCTAATGGTGTAACGGAGCTGTAATCGTTTCATTGCCAAGTACAGCCATCGCAACTGTGCCCGAGCGCGTTCCTTGTCGCGCTCCAACGAGTCCTTTTCTCGTAGCTACTTACTCTTCCTTCAAGGACGTATAACGGTAGAAATCGCAGCAGTTTTCTTCTTACTTAATGACTTGACAGAAAGTATTGATATTTTACGGTAGAAAAAGATTTTCTTCTTTTATTTCTTTTTTTGTTGTTGTAATGATCGAATCATAATTAAAAGGAAAAAAAAATAAAAATAAAAAGATATATCTGTTATGTAATTCTGAAAAAAACATAATATTAATTAATAGTCAATATATCGATCATTATTATTATTATTTAATTCGTTATTATTCAATGAGCAAGAAGTTCGTTAATTTGCCCAGAGAAATTACGTAACGATTTAACATTTATCCAAAGAATGTATGAATAATATCGATAACATGATACCTTGCGAAACATAGATACGATAACAATGGCACATTTATTAAGGTGTTCAATCAAAAAAATGTGATATCTTCGTCGATCGGCATCTTTGAAATTAGTTGAACGTAGGTATAATGAATCATTAAAGTTTATTCTTCGCTATCTTGACTCGTTAATATCCAAGACGGAACTTGGTTCTCTGCAACGAGTTGACTCACTTCCGTAGAAGATAAACGAAGCTGGCGTACGTAATGACTCGACGCGTCTCACATTTTAACGATCAAATATCTTAGAGTACAACAGATTCTTTAGTGATAGAATTTTTGCTAATTAAAGGATGGGAATAATTAAAATTGATAAGAATTCAAGTTAACGTAAAATTCATTGTCTGGTCTCATCTCGTCGATCCAGTAACGTAAACGGATCCTTCTATTTAATTCTCCGTTTCCACGTTACTACTCGTTGCTTTATAGAACGCGCACGCACGCGCACGCACACACACAGAGAGAGAGAGAGAGAGAGAGAGAGAGAGAGAGAGAGAGAGAGAGAGAGAGAGAGAGAGAGATACAAATACATATAGAGGAATGAAGCATTTACCGAAAACCGTTTGCTTCCAAATCGTGCCGATATCGTGGCTGGCATCCGTTCACCGCTGGCACCACTCGATAATTGTTTCACCGCACTAATTATTTTCAGTCTATCGCAGAACCGTTGTGTTTGCGCTTCGATGCTCCCCATCGACCGATCCGATATATTCCACAATTCGATATTGTACTATGCCAATAAAAGTACATACTTCAAAACGAATGTGACGTTGTCCCGACCTTTTGATGATGTAATAATTGTTGGTGAGATGTATAACGATGAGGGATTGACAGAGAAAAAAAACTGGATATGTATCCATCCGTGTACAGTAACATAAACATTAATATAGTAGTACATCGAGCAATGAATATATTTCAACGCAATCAATAAAACGTATGTGTGCACTCACTTTAACAAAAAAAAAGAAGAAGAAACAAACAACATTCGTAAAAAGAAGTTTTTAAAAACTTACCTTTTACTTTTTATATTTTTTGTATTTTTTATTGCCGAAAGAGAACAAATTTTTGTTTAAATTCGAAATAGGCACAGTTCGCATACCGTAATAATTAAAAATGTTTTCTTCGATTTAGATAAAGTTGTTTAATTTTAAAAGTTATATTTAAAAGTTATAAATATTTCTATGATTCACTATATATATGTACATATCTATGTACAATATATGTACATACGTATGTACACGAAAGATCGTTCGAGAGGAATACTTTTTGAAAAAGAATCCATCGCTTCAAAATCGACACAAAGGGGCTCGAATCTATGAATTTTTCAATAACCACCTCTCAACCGCACTCTTCCTTTAACTTCCTCTAAGGCAATCCTCTTTCACAGCATCTTCGATTCTTCGTTCCCAGTAAAGACTAAAGATCCACCGAAGAAACTAAGAATAGAAATTCTATAAGAAAATTTGCGTATCGACAATAACATATCAAGAGTTTCAGAGTTTAATTTAGCTTCCTCTTCGGATATTCAATTACATCTTCTCGAGTAAGAGGATAAGAACAATATAGTAATTTTCATTTTAACGAAAAACAGGAGGTATACGCAGAAACGTCTGGTATTTTTCGAGAAAAGATATTTCGATTAGAGAGAAAGAGGATAAATAAATAAAAAAAGAGAAAGGTTGCGTTTGGGAAAATCCAGACGAAAAGGAAAAGTAAAGTTATAAGAGTATTACTATAAAAAGTAATAGATAACCGGTCGTTCTAGACCACAGGAATGCCAGCTTAACAAGTTGAAAAAAATATAAAGGTCTCGGTCGTCGATGGATCTGGAATTTTGATCTTATATTCTAATGTCATTTAGAACAGGAGCCGCACCTTACCATATTAGATATTTTTAAGAGGGGTTGAAGGTTGACGAGAATGATAGTGTTGTTGAGTAAGTATATAAGAGCGGCATATCGAAGGGTTGGACATCAGTGAAGCCTAACAGGACTCATCGACAAGAACAACCATGAAGTGTTTGGTGAGTAATTGGCTCGATCGATTAAAGATCGATCAATATAAAGATCTTGTTCGTTTTTTCGACAGATTCTCATCGCCGCTGTAGTCGCGATCGCTTCGGCTTCGCCGGAACGCGAACGTCGGTCCTTAGGTTGGGGACTTGGAGTCCTTGGCTTAGGTCATGGTGTTGCACTTGCCCCTGCTGCTGCCGTTGTTGCACCGGCTGCACCATCGGTAGCAGTACTAGGTCCTTCAGCTGGTTCTGCAGCCGTGGTTGGTCCTTCTGCTGGATCCGCTGCTGTTGTTGGACCTTCCGCGGGTTCTGCTGCTGTAGTGGGACCTTCCGCTGGTTCGGCAGCGGTCGTTGGACCCTCTGCAGGCTCCGCTGCTGTCGTCGGACCAGCTCATGGCAAGTCGAAATTATTATTAATTTAATTACAATTAAATAAGTTTATATAGATATTATTTTGTTATGATTTTTAAATTAATTTAATGTTCGATCATTTTGTAGGTTCCGCCGTTGTATCTGGACCATCCGGAGCAATCGTCGCCCCTGGTGCACTAGCTCATGGCATTTGGTAAAAGAAGAAAAGCCTCTATTCTACTCTCGGTTAGTTTCTACGACTTCAACGATTCTCCGCCTCATCTTGCGTTGATACGAGTTTTGAAGAAGATTCGTCTCAGCTCGAGACTTCTCCTGAACTTTCTACTCTCAGCTTTGTCTTTGCGGAAGGACGCGCTTGAGATCATGGAAACACGACTACGAGTTTTAACCTTAAGCAATTAAACGCTATCCTCTAGAGCGAAACTTATAACGACCCCCTTCAACGGCTTATTAGATCTATTATTATCGTACCTCGCTCAATGATTCACAAGAATAATGCTCCTAGCAACTCCTTGAGTATCTCTTATTTTTTCTTATTCCACGTTGCGTCTATTCTTATTGAAATAAAAGAACCTCCGCACAATACTTTCTTCGACTTTCTTCTTTTTCGATATCTGACCTTTGTCTTCCAAGAGAAAATGAAAATTCTTAGCACCTGAAGTTTTCTATTTAAAACAATTCATACCGTCTCTATCGTTATCGTAGTTTTTTGCTAACTTCGAAAAAGAGCTTAGAAATACGTTTCTCATTATTAGGAAGAAGCATATAGATCGATCCAAGCATAAAAATACTCTAGCATACTCATTAACATTTATTAAATTTGTCACGTTTTATTATCTCAATAAATCGATTAGTTTGATAACTCAATCAATTGCATCATAAAATCAATCTTATTATATCAATGGTATCTGAATACATAAATGAAAAGAGAGTATTTTACCCTTTAAAATGGTTTTTCTTTCAACTCTCTGCGTCTTTCCATTCCGAAGATATGTCCCTTTTATTTTGTCATTCATTTTATATGCCTCCTTAATCGTAATATCAGCCTCCTTTATATCATTCTACGTTAATAGGAAAAAAATAAATTAATTACGAATCAAAAATCATCGAATACATGTGAAAAGTATTAACGTAAGTATTTACGTAAACGTAAAACAAAAATAAAAAAGAGAGAATACAATCGCCTACCCTTGTCGGTTTACGTCCATACTTTTCCATAAAATCACTTTCCCATAATTTAACACGGCGCTTCATAATTCTCAAACGTCATTCATAATTCTCAATAAACATGTACTATCTGTAGTAACATACATACGAACATACGCAAGCAGTAATAAGTAGTGGAAACAATTGAATTTCAGGAATTTATATAGCTCACTGTGCCAATGCCGTTTTTGAAAGAAATTATATAGGTCAGTGTATCATGTAGATACTTTTTATAAATATTAGAATATCTCCAGAAGCAAGAATCGATTTCAAAGACAAACCATTTTAAATTTGTTATACATACTTGACATGATACATTTTTTTAAAACTAAGACTATATAATTCATATAAACATTGTATGTATTTTTAAAAATTTGACAAATAATTTGTTATAAATAAATGATATGATAAATTTTATAAAACTAAGATTTTATAACTTATATGAACACTGTATATATTTTTAACAATCTGTTATAAACAAATTGTTATAAAGAATTGTTGACTAATTTTTTATATCAAATTTTACATAATTCATACACATTATATATATATATATATATATATATATATATATATATATATATATAAATACACATAATTTATATTATAAATAATTTAAATTATAAACAATTATTAGAAACAATTTTGTATAAATCAACACTACTTCCATTCATCTCTTGCCATCACTTCTATATGTTACTAACATTTGTTTATATTTTTTTACGGTTCAATTATTCTTTTTCAGCCAAAAAGTATTGCTGACAATAATTGATTTGAGTATCATGTAAAGAATTGATTCATGGATCGAAAAAGATATAATCAAGATTGTTTACCATTAAATAATTATGTTAAAATTATTTTCAGATGATGGAATAAATAATGAATAAGTATAGGTATTTATTAAGTATTTATTTTATTGAATAGTATATCAATAATGTCTCTTAGTTACACGCTATATTTATGATCAAATATTTTTCACATATCAATACAAAGATATTTTATAAAGCGTAGTGTTTTTAGATTATATATCTTTTTATATTTGCAACAATCACTTAAAATTGTGGTATCTTATATTGTCGGGGGAAATCATCGGTATAGTGAGGTAGTCCAGTGACGAAGGTGAACAAGGGTTCAACATCGAGAAAGTCGAACGACATCGTATTCCAGAGGATACATCGTGACACGCAAGGTCGGTATAATTATTCCAGTGAGATCCAACGGCGGTTAGTATCCCCCTATGATTACCAGATGTGCGGAGCGACAACGGCTCCTGGGGCCACTACTGCTGCCGCTACAAATGTCCTTTTCGTTAAAGTCAATATCTAACAAATATTCAATGAATGGATCAACATATATATATATATATATATATATATATATATATATATATATATAGCTGTTCGTTTAAAAAAAGATATTCGTTTATGGATAAATAACATTACTAATTTCTCGAACTCGATTTTCCGAATATAGGTATCTACAAAACGAAACATTGCAATGAGAACACATTACTGTATTTTCTAGTGAAAGACTTTGCCTTCTTGCTAGGTGTGATGATACATACAAGATATGTTCCCATTGGAATGTTACGTCATATGAAAAAAAGGTGATACGAATGATAATAAGATAAGACGAATCCGTCATTGGTATTCGACGTCATACTGGCTGCTTACCAGGAACACGAGCTGCTATGACCGCTGGTGCAGCTGCAGATACGACCGCAGCACCAGCGTGAGGACCGATCACAGCAGCCGGAATAGCTTTCGGGCCGATCACTGCAGCTGCGGGTGCAAGGGGAGCAACCGCAGGCCAACCCCAGACGCTACGCCGCTCTCTTTCCGGATAGGCCGCTACCATCGCGAACATAGCGAGAACAACGATCTGAAAAAATAATTTATTTTCTAATAATAACCATACGTTCCTATTATTTCTTACGAGTTTACTTTTATTATATTTAACCCTTTATGTATATATTTTGTGAAAAATTATAAAAGATATAGACGTCTATACTTACTAAAAGTTTCATGATTCTAACGTGCTATCTTTGTTAATGCAACGCACTCCAGAAGGATAAGTAGTCTATCGATGAACATCAATCGACATGCTTCGTCTTTTATACTTCTATTCCCCTACCTCTTTGATAAACTATCAGAGATAGAAATCGAAGCAACGCATATCATTGACTTTCCAGGTGGTATGTCGTTAACGAAAGGGTGTGGCACAGCTTCCAACGATAAATCAAGACCCGTTGTTCATGAAACAAATGTTTTAAATCTAAGTTCGGTTTCTCCAACGTTGATATTGAAACTGTTTCGATCACGGAAAATCCATTCGAAAATCCTTCTTAGTCCTCATTCGGTTATCCATAATACGGTTAATTCTGTAGACTATTCGGCTTAGTCAAGATAAATCCATACTCGAAATGGATTTAGATAATGCTGTCGTAACAATGGAAGGACCGAAGACTGGAAAGGAATGCTATCGATCGCGACGATTCAATCGCACGTGAACGTCTTCTATTTTACGTTGTCCTTCCTTTCCAAAGGAATCATTAAGAGGATGATCAAGGTGATGATCAGAGATTTCTTTTTCGTTTCTCTTCGAGTATATAATAGTTGGAATCTCTCACGAGTTATATCAGTAACGAAGTGGAATCCAACGGGCGTATAGGTATCCATAGGAATAATTCTTTGAAGAAGATTTGGGAACAATCACGAAAGAGGAGAAAGAATGAAGTTATCGGTAAGAGGAGGAAACTTTATCATACTTCGTCAACCAAACTGACCGAACGAAAAGAAAAAGATTAAAAAGATAGACGAGGAAAGGGGAATCGTTATGAAAAGGGAATTCGCGTTGGCGTAACGTCTGAACGTTGCCAGATGAGAAAAGTTTAATTCGTTTGTTCGTAACGCAATGGCCGTGTCATCGATGAAATACGACCGACAAAGTATCGAACTCGTCTTCGTGTACGTGGAAACTAGAATTACTTATTTCCTCGTTTCGCCCGTTAAGAGAGTATCTTTCTCAAGTGTCTAGTACTATAGTATCTTTGCGGATACATACTTGCTTCGTAGTCCACCGACGGTTCTTTATCCAACATCCTTCCTCAATAGTTAACAGAGAAAATTTATGTTCTTCCTTGCTTCGAACATTCTCTCTCTAGTTCCTATTTCTAGCGATATCGATTTTTCGAAAAAATAAATCATCGATTACTAAGATGTTAAAAACTCAAAGATATTGAATTTATATATTAGATTCATCTCCTTTAACAGATTACAGTTCATATTTTATCATTAATTATTGAAAAGTTATCAAATTGTAAAAAATGTTATATGTTATATTCTTATTATATAAGAATGTTACATTGAAAATTGCAAAATAGATATTGCGTAATATCATCGAACGTTTCTCCATGGAAATTATTTCTTCGTCGTAAGAAAATTAATTAGTGTATTATTTGTAGAATTCATACGTTCACTCTTGTTGAAGAATATATCGATGATGGTGTTACGCGTTTATTATTTTATTTCTTTTTTCATTGACCGATTATTATTATAAAATATTCTGTGTTTTTCTGTGTTTTCATTCACATTAACAGGAATATGTAAATTGTAAGTGTAGATGTCACTACTGTCTACGTTTGCATTTGCATATTTCTATATTCATTCTGATTTGATGCAACGATATCCGAAGGTCGAATATTGTTCTCAAATCATGCCACCTGCTGACTCGAGACAAGACGATAAACTCATACTGGAAACGACATAAGATGATCCGTTAGATTATCTACAGTATAATATACCAATGCATAGCTATGCGTTTCTACGAACTGCATTATCCTTCGTTTTAATAAATCATGGAATATGATATTAAAATAAATATTTTTCTTGTAATATTAAAATTTTTTCAAGATATTTAACAATGATTTAATACTGCTTTATTTAGCTCTTGGCATTAATGCTATTTTCTCTCGCTCGCGGAGATATTTGGCCAAATCAAGAAATAGAGGATGTTACTCAAAATGCACGAAATATTTTATCCAAGCGTATCGTGGAAAATTCATCGGTTCGATCGAATTCTCCAATTTTATCAACGTCGATACTTCCACCCTTAAGAAAAGGTATTACATCAAGATATTGTATAATACAATTAGATATAAAATTGAAAACACTTTTTCCCTTTATTTTATAGATCCTATTCCCTGGACAGACTTCTCAAGAAGCAACGATGGACCCTCGAAAAAATCTTCGTCGATCATAATTCACCCTACAGAGGCCACACTCTCTGATCAAAACGAAATGATCGATCCAATCGTTCTAAATACGATTCCACCAGTCAGGACAACTTTTGCTTCACCTTCTGGGATAGTTTCTCTAGAGACAAGGACAACCGAGTTCGATTCGCTAATCAGTCCAGTGACGATAACGGGAGCTACCGATGGAAATGCAAATATCGTTGCGATCGAAAGCAACGATGAAATTGCATCAGACGATACATCGAAGAAACTATTCCTATGCGGATCTCTCCGCAACGAGTTGATCGTGAGCAGACCTGGAAGTGGCTCGGTGTTTATCAAAGGTGAACTTGCCAAGTTATTACGTATACTCAATGAAATTCTAGTTAGTTTCTAGCTTGAAATTCTATTTCAGGTACTTCGAGAATTGCCATAATCGATGACGCTCAAAATTCTGTGATCGTTTGTCCGCCGAGTACGAATTTGAACCCACCACTAAATCCGGAAGAAAGACCAGGAACACACGGAATAGATTTCGATTGGGAATCATCGACCCTACGACCGATCGTTCTTTTTTCCGGAACACCTAAAAATCGTGCACCTATCGATCGATCCTCGACGATCATATTAAAAGATTATCTAGTACCACCGTATACTTATTAGGAAAGATAAATAACTCGCAAACATGTTTTGCAAGTTTCTATTAGGAAACAAAAATTCAATCGATCGAACATTAATAAACTCCTTATCATCTGCTATCGTACGACAATAAAACGAACTCACTATTCCATCAATCGTTGATTAATAATTTTTACGTCGACCTTTCCATAAGGGATTCGATCGAACATAAACGTTAATCAAGCAATAAAATCTAACTACTGACGTTCTATCGGATAAACGATATACCAAACGAGAAATGGAAAGCAGCAAGCAAGGACAACAAGATCTAAAATCCTATTCATTAGCATCGTTGACCGTTACCGCATTGATATCCAGCACTAATTATCATCGAAAGTATTGTTGGCTACTTAGTGATCGTACAGTTTCATTAAGGATCAAGATCTTCGATCATATTTCATTCAGTTTATTGATGTAGTTTTTTTTTTTTTTTGAACTCTACTACTTAAATCAGGTTAAAAGCAGCAGAAACAAGGCTTGACAATTAAGGTTGGAACTCAATTATCAGTCTCTCTCTCTCTCTCTCTCTCTCTCTCTCTCTCTCTCTCTCTTTCTCTTTCTCTTTCTCTTTCTCTCTCCCTTTCTCCTTCAAAGTAAACGGACTGTATCGAGTTGGCTCACTCTTAGGACTCGTATTTGCCGCGCAGTTTCACGAATATTTATTCGTTTCATGGTTGAGCTTCTTCCAACGATTTTAAGCGTGGTCTACCACCGAGCCAAAACACTTTTGAACTTTGTTTCAAAGCGACGTAGAACCAAGGAGAGTGTCGATGAGTTTTATATAGAAGGTGGTAATAAAATTAATTTAATACCATAATATACACACCAAAATTATTTTTATTCGTCGAGAAATTACAATACGAATAATTAAACTGTAAGTATTTTTCAAGTTAATAATTATTTTAACAATGTGTAAAAAAATATATACAAAACAGTTTTTAAGCTGTAATTTAATCCGCATCAACCTACTCAATTGGATCAGCATCAACATGCTTAATTGGAACAGCATCAACCTGCTTAATTGGAACAGGAGCAACTTGTTTATTTGGATCAACATCAACCTGCTTATTTGGGTCAACATCAACCTGCTTAATTGGAATAGCATCAACCTGCTTAATTGAAACAGCATCAACCTGCTTAATTGAAACAGCATCAACCTGCTTAATTGATGTAACATCAGCCTGCTTAATTGGAACAGCATCAACCTGCGTAATTGGAACAGCATCAACCTGCTTAATTGGAACAGCATCAACCTGCTCAATTGGAACAGCATCAACCTGCTCAATTGGAACAGCATCAACCTGCTCAATTGGAACAGCATTAACCTGCTCAATTGGAACAGCATAAACCTGCTCAATTGGAACAGTATCAACCTGCTCGATTGGAACAACATCAACGTGCTTTATTGGAGCAGGATCAACTTGTCCAATACCTTCGATTGGCATCATTTCCGTTGGATTGATATTGGCGATCGGTTTGATTATTTCTTGAGGATCGATTTTTCTGCATTTACCTTTGATGCGGTGTGTAAGACTCGGTCGATTAGCCAGACGTGGGTACATATTTATAAAATAAGTTTTAAACTTGTCGTAAATCGGTCTTAGTAACTTCGATGTGATGAACATGTTATGATGCATGTGATGTCCAAGCTGCGGAAAATCTATCCTCTCCAATAGTTTTTTTGCTAAATGACATTTGGTTACCTATGACCATAAAAAATTTCTTTTTCAAACTATTTCAAAATAATGCTCCGAAGATTCTTCGAGTTAATTAATTATTAATTAATTAATTTTTAATTTTTATTTTTAATTTTATTATAATAATGTAATATTATTTATTATATTAATGTAATTTTCTTATAATAATGTTATTCTTTTTATTATATTAATGTAATTTTATTATAATAATGCAATACTTACATGCATTGAAGCAAGAAAAAATACTATTGTAAAAAAGGCTTGCTTAGCGTTCATCCTGGGATATCCTGTATATAACTTATAAATTTAATTTCGTATTCTGACTAAATTTCGATCAGCGAACCGCTTTTATACGTTTTCCAAAAGACTGTGACGATAGGAGTCATTAAAGAAATATTTACCATTATCTCCAGAGGTGCCAATATATCGTCGAAACGAAAAGTCATTTATTGTCTTCCACACGTTTCATCCGTCAGCTTCGGCCGATAAGATTTAGGAACGTCGGAGATATACGTTTTATTCTTCATTTACGTAAGTGAAACTTTTCATAGTCCAAATCGAAGAATGTTTTACATTTTTTAAATTGTTTAACGTTACGTAATATCTTAATTAAAGTTTATGTTAAAACGTATATATGTAAGAAAATAATTTAATGTCGTTTGTTATCCACAAATGTGTTCGCACGCATTTCAAATTGACGTGTAATTGCAGTGAAAACGTATAAGAATTCCTATTTTTATCTAACGAAATTTAATTAACTCGAAGTTGAAGTTTCTACGACTTCGGCGAATATATTTTATCTCTCACTTGTAACGAACTTTTTGAAATATGGCCTAAAGATTTCTTCCTAAAATCTTTAACAATTGTCAAATATTACAGATTACGGTATAATAAGAATTATGTATATTAATTATCTAGACAACAAATTTTTTATTGTGTGATATGATTTATACGTTATTCACAATTTTTTTTACCTATTCGAAAACGTTGATATCACAACATGGAACACGTAAATTATTTGTTCCAAATAGGTGTATTATACGGGTATTCCAGTTTATGCAAGAGAGAGAGAGAGAGAGAGAGAGAGAGAGAGAGAGAGAGAGAGAGAGAGAGAGAGAGAGAGAAAGAGAGAAAAAGAGAAAGAGAAAAAAAGAGAAAGAGAGAGAAATGTTTAAACTGAAGTAGATGTCAAAGGAATTGCAATGGTTACCATATATTCAACATGAAATTTTTTGATCAACCATTTATAGAGGCACCTACCCTCGTCCTTTTAGGAAAACATTTAATGGTCTTTCATTCGTATAAAAATTCTTTTATGCTGTGTTCGTTTATACAACGAATTTTAGTCAAGATGTATATATTTGAAAATTTGTAACATTTTAAATGAAAACCATTCTCTCCTTTATAAAAGGATAGATTATCATTGTAGTATTATCATTGTTCACTAATTAATTCATGCATTCAATTTTCAATTTGTACTTTGTACTATAATTTAAATTTTGATTTCAGATTCAATAATCGCGTACGAATAAAAGACTATCATTAGATTTAGCGTGGAATGTAATAAAAGTTTTAAATTGAACTAGTACAT
The DNA here is from genome assembly GCA_911387935.1 of Dolichovespula saxonica. Lineage (NCBI taxonomy): Eukaryota > Metazoa > Arthropoda > Insecta > Hymenoptera > Vespidae > Dolichovespula > Dolichovespula saxonica. Next base: position 1,400,021 of record OU427000.1, on the reverse strand, counting down.
TATCAAAATGATGGACAGTTAAAGTTAAAAAAAAATATATTTATATTTATTTTCTTCGAAGTAATATACAATGTCAAGCATTTTCATTATATCAAATCACATATAAAGTTCTATGATTCGAAATCAAAAATAAAAATTTTTCCTGCTAGCTGGATTTTATCGTTAATTGTTTGAGAAAGTATAAAAAACATGCTTGATTGTAGGATACGATTGCTGCATTGGAAGATTGAGAACCGCTGAAATTTACGAAATAAAATTATTTTGCGCGATCGATTTTGAACCCGAACC
>OU427000.1:1298216-1399233 GCA_911387935.1 Dolichovespula saxonica | reverse complement strand
AGCACGACAGCGTGATTCATGTTCGTGAAACACGCCTCTTGGAAATGCGGCATTATAATTATTTATTTAATCACCGATAAAAGCAAGAATATTCAATATTTCTCCTCTTCTTCCTTCTGTAAGAAAGACGATACTAAGTGAACAAATTAATGACGTTATGACATAAATAAACGATAACTTCATTATGTACATTCATTATCAACACAAGCTGAATACGTGATACGAATCGTAAAATTGTTTGACCCTCTTTTGAAAATGTCATTCCGGCTATCTGTACGGCAGAGATTAACGAATAATCCGATACTTTGCATAAACGATAAAATGTCCTAAAACCGATCTCATCTCGTGTACTAATTATCGATTTTAAATATTTTTTTTTTCAACGGCGACAATCAATTAATTAATTTAACGAGAATATATCTATTTATCGATGTGTACAATGATATCGTACTTTTCCTTTCAAATCATAAATGTTCCATAATTAGAAATAACGATTAGATATCTATTTCACGATTAATTCGTTAAAAGTGATCATCGATATATACATTCATATAAGAGGATCTTTCGTATAACTAATTTAATATGCTTAATTTGTATTTAACGATTAATAAAACCACCGGAGCGTGATTTACGATAATAAGATTCGTGCGAAAAGGGATCCGTTTATACCCAAATTAGAACGGAAAGAGCTTTTATGATACATTTAATTTCATTATTCCCGTGAATCCAATATTGTTCATGTATAACAATTAAACTTTCTGTTTTTCGGAATGACATTAGCATAACGACAATGTAAAACTAAAAAAGAAAGAATAGACGTACGTATCTGTAGATTTATGAAAACAAAACACGCCATTTTACGCATAAATGTTGCTTACCATTTTAAACGATCCCATGGTTTTTGTGCATTTCTACAAAAATACTCTATGTACTCTTTTCTTCCATGAAATAATAATAAAATCGAATGAAACGGACATTCGAATCAACGTGGAAATAAACTATTGTTAGAAAATGAATAGAATATCATTATATACGTTATGTTGACATAACGCATCATGCATAGGATTCGTTTCTTCGTGATCATATGAATTATACAAATAATATAATCGCGTTATAATCGAAAATCGATTTATTTGAATTTAATTGAATAAATAATAATAAGAAAAAAAAGAGGAAGAGGAAGAAGAAGAAAAAGCAGAAGAAAAGAAGAAAAAAAGGAAAGAACAGCAAAAAAATGGAGATATTAAAAGAGAGAAACATATTAAACGTGGACAATTCGCAATGTGGTTTCAGCGTTCGATAGAAAATTAGATAAAGTCATGGGAGATTTCGTGAATGGTCCGGAACGGTCGGGAACGCACATCCGGTATTTTGTGCCGGTAGATATTATTTTCGAAGCATTTCTCCGACATTTTCCTAGCATTTTCGAGCTCGACACGATATAGTCAACGAGGGAGAGTACATTAGAGAAGAGTGCACGGAAGAGCACGGTAACGGAATGCACGACCATTAGGAGAATTACCAAGGTGCGTCGTTGCTGTTTTTTTGTCAGCTCGAGCGCGGAAAATTGGCTCGTTTATTGCGTTTTTGTTGTCACTGGACGAATCGACAAAGGCGACACTCGATCTACCATAGTAGTATTTTATCATAAACGCTTTTTCTCCTCTCTCTCTCTCTCTCTCTCTCTCTTGTGCTTCGAGGAAAATCAAAGTTTAGCTAACTTGTTTTTTATTAAATCGATCGCGAAAAGGTCGAGATATCAAAGGTAACATTCAATCGTCGTAATCGTCACCTTAGAAACGTCGGTTGGCAAACGCGTTCTTCGTTCTTGCTGTAATTGGATCGATGCCCACCTTTTATAATGTCCGTGGCTTAAAGAGATCTTAAAAGAGGATGGATTTCATGATGCGATGTGCTCGTAAAGCGAAATTCTCCAAGCAATTTCTACGGTTGCTCCTTTTCCAAAGAGGATTAAATCTCCCATCGGGAGATACTTATGTGTCTTTCTTTTAATCTCGCCAACCAGGCTTCTCTTTCGAAGATTGAAACGTTTTCACATACGTCCAATCAACGTATTTTTACAATTTTCGTAAATCCTTTTGATTTCATAAATGTTTTAGATTCTTTCTCTTTACTTTCTAACCCTTCTTTAACGTTTTTTCAAGTTACGTTGTGCGTGCGAGCGCGCGCGCGCGCGCGTGTGTGTGTGTGTGTGTAAAGAAAGTACACTTTCTTTAGTTAGACTTGCCACGCTCCTTATGCTGTGCGCGCCCTCTGATCAGCAAATGTAAGACGAGATAATCAGTCCGATCGGCAGTTCGAGAAGAGATACAGTTAACGATACATAGGACGATAACGCAAAGAGAGATTAATAAAAGATATAGAAATAAGTAATAGATTTAGTTAAATAGTACAGTTTCATAGACATAATCAAGTTATTATTAAGTTATTATTAAGAAGAATTAGTTAATCGCTATAAAGAGTAGACTTTAATTGTCGTTTTGTGTTGTTTTCAGGTAAGATGTACATAATGTAAATAATGTAAATAAGCATTCACCGTAATTAAATGTTCTACTGTGTTGTTTTCAGAAAACATGTTTTAGTCTACTTTTATTCTCCTGAATATTTCGTCTTATATATATTTATATATATATATATATATATATATATATATATATATGTAGAAATTATATTAAGTTAGAATTAATTAGGTTTTAAGCTAGGAAGTTGTAATGATTAATATAGATTTATTAATGAAATATGAACAAAGGAACAAACACGTCTTAACTCAATGAACGTCTTACGGCTTCTCAAAAAAATCTCAAAACGAGGAATTAACACTTTTGCTCTAAAACAGAATATTAACTCAGAACGATAAAAAACACTCGCATAAAACTCTTGTTAAAGAACCTTCTAGAAACTTCTCAGATATCATATATATATATATATATTTATATATAAGAGAGAGAGAGAGAAAGAGAGAGAGAGAGAGAGAGAGAGAGAAATTATAATCCCTATTAATCATATTATGAAATTATAATACATGTATTATTGTATACGTCAAATTTGTTACTCGGTGAAGTATGTTAACTTGTTATGAAAATTCAAGCATCTCCTGATAATCGTAGGTATATATATAATAATCATTTACCTTTCATACGTTTGTACTAAAAAAAAAGCGAGAGAAAAATAAAAGAACAATATATTTTCCGATTTTTCTACATAATATATTTACTTTATTTTCAATTAAAATTAATCTGACATGGATTCGCATTTATCTTTAAGAAATGTTTCGAGCGTGTCGAAGGGAATGGAATTATTTAAGATATTTTTGTGATATGGGATTCAAAGAGATTTTTAAAAAAGGAAATATTTCGTTTTTCATCTGTTTCCAAAAATGTGAGAGAAATATGATCGAAAAGAAAGAAATACCGAAAGTACTTTCAACCTACTTTTATTCTACTGAACAAATAAAGATGTAGGTAATAATTTTAATGATACAGTCAGCTCATCCAACGCGAAATGAAAAACTCAACGAAGTCTTTAGAGCTGATATAGCACGGAGGAGGAATGTTCTCAAGATTCGACCAACTGCGAAATATTATAATTTAAAGAGAGAGAGAGAGAGAGAGAGAGAGAGAGAGAGAGAGAGAAAAGAGAGAGAGAGATAAAAGTTAATATGATACGTCATATAATTGACGAAAGTCGTTCGTATCTTTTCGAAAAGAAAACCTACGTGTTATACGAGAAATCAAATATTCCATTTATTTCCTATCATTTTAAATTATCAATATTCAACTACATTTTTTAGTCTCTTACGTTCGTAGCAAAGGTTAATAAATACCACGAATAATTCCATTATTTTTTTTCCGAGTATGTAATATCGTAAAAATCGATAACGTTGCTCGAAACGACGGTATAATAAATTCCTCGTTCATCATTTTTGCTCTCTTCATTCGTCTTCGCTTGTCGTTCGACTCAAATGGAATGCACCTTATAATGAAGTGAACATTAATTTCAAATTTTCATCGAATTATTGTATTAAATCGTTTGCGTAAAGAGATAATCACGAGCATTCTTCGTCGTAATGAAATAATATTGTCTGATTTATTCGTACGGATTGAAAATTTGAAAGAGTATGGATGCAAATCGATAACTTGTGAAAATTAAAAATAATTGTACGAATTCAATGACGAATTATTTCATTCAAAGATGAATCAAATTGAGGATAATAAAATTGAGCTACCGAATAAAAACGATCAACGAAAAGCAAAAGCCCCAGTATTTTTAATGCGCTGCAAGCGAATGGAACGTAGCCGCGTCATATGATCGGCTAATTGCCTCCTATTTAACTAGGTTTTAACCAGCCGCTTATCGTTTGGCAACGATATTCCCAAACTCTCCGACATCGTTTCGGACGCATTATAGGCATTCGCCTTCGCATCGAATGCCAACGAGAAAGTTGCGCTTGTAATCCAGAGCAATTTAAAGATAACGGAAAACGAAACCACCCTTACCACGCACGGTTCGATAAATTTCCTAGAGCCTTCCAGAGCGTTCGAGATAAAAATCCTTGCTTATCGTCATAAATGAGAAACTTCCACTTGCTTTCCAATATTTTTGAAGAAAATCTATAATGTCGAGGTTTGTCTCCAATAATTACACATAATTATTATTTTGCTTTGTGATTCGTCGGAGTTGAAAGTTCATGTAAAATCAATAAAATTGACCTTAACCATATCGACGACATAGAATAGGTATAAAGGGTTTTGAGCTTTCATTATCAAGCTCATATAATTAACTTAAAATTAATATATATACATTTTATTGCTTATTTAACGACATGCTTTCAATGTATCATCGTTTCAAACTATCATCAACGTTTGCTAATGTACTTATCGTAAGTTATCGAAATACTGACAATGAGATAAAAGTTTTCTAAGCTTCTTTTACGTTCGTAGAAAACCATAGACGATAAGTGTCCATGACAAGAGCTTTTCGATAAAACTTTCTCACCAGCGAATACGTTAGCAAACACTTTTAATCCGATGAGGTGTAACTTTTCATTGGCTCTCTGCAACAATGCCGAAATCGATGACGAACTCGTTCCTCTATTCGTCCGAATATAGATAACCCGCTCTCCTGAAAACCGAAGCGACTTCACCAAGTTAGGAATAGAACGTATAGAGATATAACCTTCATAGAGAAAACTTTTCTAATCTAATGCGAAGTAGGCGCAAGAAACGCAACCACAAAATTCTTTCAACGCCAATGCTCCATTTATAGAAACACTTTAATTAAAGTCTCTTTTTTCTTTCCTCACGAAGTTCAATAGATGAAAAACGATAAATTTTAGATTATAAATGACGTTGCAAGATATTACATTTTTTTGGTAATTTGCAATTGTAAATTACAAAGGAAAAAAAACAAATGGAATAATAAAAACGAAAAAAGATATTTTCCAATAGAACCAATAGAAGGAAGAAAGCTTATAATAATATTTTCATTCGACCATTCGCCTACAGATACAGAATATATTCTTTAAAGATTTTCAGAAAAATGAAGGAATGAAAGTAGAAAGAAGGAAAATAGCGGAGATAAAGAGAGAGAGAGAGAGAGAGAGAGAGAGAGAGAGAGAGAAAGAAAGAAAGAGAGAGATAAAGATATTTCCTCAGAATGTACTCAGGAAAGCTTCTACGAAGTGGACGGAAGTAAGATACGGAGTTTCTACTTTAAATAAGCCACTACTATGCAGTAGATCAATGGCTGCATATCAAGATTTGGAAAGAAATTTTTCTTCGCTTTTATTCGTTAAAAAAAAAAAATTGTATTTCCACATTGTTAAACAAATTTCATATCTAGAGTATATTAATTACAAAAAATTAATTAACCATAGCAAATAGGCGTTGCGACTTATATATTTCTTTTTATAGGTACATTGTTCGACAAAATAATTCAATAAATCAATTGAACGTTATATTATATAACTATATAGAAAGAAATGAAATGAAACTAATAATAAATATCTGATCATAATAATTCCTACTTGAATTTTCCCCGCTGGTTACAACGCCATCGGTCGGAGAAAGCAGCAAACAGTAAGTTCCTCTGGAATCACGGTTATCCACTTGGAAACAAGTTGAAATTATTTCAGGGTTCGTGTCTCGGCTAAGACTTTACTCGACATCGCGAAAACGTACACGTTATAATACCTGTTGCTTGGCCTCTCAAGTATGTGCGCAACTTTAATCGAACCTAACTCCAATCCTAACTAGTACAACTTTCAAGAAAAATATGATTTTCTTTTTTATTATATTAAATTAAAATCAAAATTATTAAGAGACTATTTTCGAAATTATCGATGAAACTAAATCGACAAAGAATTAAAACAACTGATATATTTTAGAAATTTGCTAATTGTAAATTTGACTTCAAATTATTATATAAAACAAACAAAATTATCCTCGTTTTATGTACACACGTATGATATATTATATAATTAACATAATATAATAATCAATTTGTTTGAATTTACGTATAGATAAATCGAATAAAAAAATAGATATAAAAAGTAAAAAAAAAAAATAAAAACGAGATAATAAAACGAATAACCTGGGAGAAGAAGCACGTGGTAACAGGTGACGCATGTGCAAACTCTCCTTTGAGCACGTGGCCGGCTCGAGAAGGAAAATTCGGAGATCGGCTAAGTTCGGGTAGCTTCGCAAGTCGACGACTGAACAACCGAGGACAGTCGTGCGCCGGCCGCTGTCACGGTAGGATGTGTTTGTTTATATTGGCGCGATGATGATCCTCGAGTATCCTTAGAGGTTATGTTTACGCGTGTCGTCGCGATAAGACCAGGACCGTTTGGATTGCGTCTTATAAATTATTTCTCTCTCATCTTTTAAAAGCAACTTCATCTTCATTTCTCCATCTTAACGAAGAGGATCAAGGAAATTTAACTGGCAAGATTCTTCGCTAAATCAACTTAAGGATCGAAGGAAGATAGAGAAATAATCCTAAGTACATAAACATAATTTTTATATTATTCCATTTATTGTTAGCATTATATATTTATTATTGTTATCGTTCCTTTCTATATTAGTTTTAATAACATGTGCGATATAAATAATTTTATTTGGTAATTTTAAAGGAAGAAATTCAATGTAGCCTTCTTTATCGATTATCCACGTGGTGTCTTAAGAGACACAGTAGACTCAAGAGACGCGTTTTTTATTTCGCCAAGGATTATATAAACAGGTCAAGTATACGACTCGAACGTCCTCCTTTTATCGGGACGTACTAGTAAGTTAGTTAGGCGAATATGGAGCACGTCGAAGGAAGGAATCGTTGACCGTTCGAAGTCTTACGATTTCAACTACGAAGCTTCTCCTTTTTCTCTGGTTCTTTTGAATAAAACAACGAAGTTAGAGAAACTTTCTTTACGAATCGAATTTTCTTTCCAACTTTTACATTGCGACGTTCAAGTACTAGGTAATACGTCTACAACTTTGTTTTTAATTCGAATTTACGTTCGGGATCGTGTTTAATTGCTTCTTAAGAATCTCCGAACGAACGTCTAGTATTTTTTTTTCTTTTTTCTGAGAAGAACTACGAGGAAAGGAATAGTCGACGATAATTTTCTTTCAACTGTATATATACGTATTATATACACGTATTTATGTAAAATATGTTCTCTTGAAAATTGTTGGAAACTCGAATATAAATGATCATTGACCCTCTAGAACACGTGGTACCAGTACACGGTACGATTTCAAGCCGTACAAGTTTTATGCAGAGGCAGCCATTTGTTCAGAACGTGTAGTGTAGTAATCCGCGAATATCATTTTCAGAGTGGGTATATATGTGTAGAGCTAATTTTACAATCGACTATAATTATTTCTCGTTACTCCGACCGATCAAAATGAATTTATAGTACGTAGATTCTTCAACAAGAAGAAAGTGGCATCGATTTTAATTCGATCGAAAATAAAAAAATAAATAAATATGTATATATATTCTTTAGTTAATATAAACTTGACAGGTATAAGCTATTTTTTTGTTTTTCTATTCTTTTTCTTTTTTCTTTTTTTTTCCCTTTTAAGAAGCAGCACTCAAAATGTCAATGTAATTCGATCGAAAAGCAGTTTACGACATCGTAACTATCGTTGAGATCTATAAATCCACTGTGTTTCACGCGGTGAATTGCTTTTCACGGCAACTAAACGTGAACTATTTGTCCCACGTGCGAACCGAACTACCAGCAAATTAAAGTGGAACGTGCTTTCGTCCTTCGTTTCTTCCTCCTTTTCTCTTGCACTCGCACCTGCTTTCCGCGTATTCCTTTTCTAATGCAAGATCATTTCATTTATATATATATATATATATATATATATATATATATAAATTATATATTATATTTCGATACGTTAATCCTTGAAAAAAAAAGAAGAAAGAAAACGATATATCATCTTGAGATTTATTCATTAATCAAACGAATAATGATTTTCGGTTTTTTCTTAATTTTTCCTTTTTATTTTTACTTTACAAACTACCATATCAAATATACGAAGGAAAGAAAGAGATTTAAATTGTTTTCGTTGTTCATTCTTTTTCATAATAACCTTTATATACTCGTGGTGGGTAACTGCATTCGTGTCTCGTTTTAATTCCACGTTCATAAAATTACGGAGATATTTTAACGAGCTCGCGGTTGAAAAGTTTACAGAGTCATTAAGCGTTATTTCCATTTAGAGTTAGTAATTTACTTCACTGTCTGACATTTTTTTGTTTGCTTATTTTCTTTTTTTTTAATCCTGTAATAATTTGACGGATCGTAAAGAGTATATACTGAGAGAGAGAGAGAGAGAGAGAGAGAGAGAGAGAGAGAGAGAGAGAAAGAGAATCAAATCGTCCTGAAGAAACGTTTACATATGTTTGTAATTCTTTCGAAATATACGGATTGTAGATAGAAAAAAGGAAGAGGAAGAAAGAGTAAAAAGGAATCTATTCGCACGCATCAACTTATCGATATTTACTTGATATCATAAAGATGTTTTGGAAGGACGATAAATCACGAGGATGGCTAGAAGGAGGAAAGCTGCTAAGTGAAGAATATATATTCGTAAAATGGTCTTACGAAGGTGACCAACTTTCTTTCTCTCTCTTTCTCTCTCTCTCTCTCTCTCTTCCTCTCTCCATCTCCCCTTTTCCCTCCGTTTCCTATCCTTTTTCGAATTTCTCCTTTTCTCCACCTTTCCCGTGATTAAGGCGTTTCTATAGCCACGACGAATTATCGTCGAATAAAGTCGCTCGATTAAGGCGAGCTGCGAGCGACGGCAAACGAATCGGAAGAATTTCGTTTAACAGCTCGCTCGTCTTCTTTTCAAAGGACTCTCAAGTTGGGATTCAAGAGAGCAAGACTAAAAGAAAGAGAGAGAGAGAGAGAGAGAGAGAGAGAGAGAGAGAGAGAGAGACTATCTTTCAATGATTTCCACTATCTCCCTTTTCTACATATTAATTATAGAAAAATCGATCGTTAAAGTAGATTATTATGTATAAAGAAATAAAAAGAGATGACTAAGGGTTTCCTTTTATTATCGTCTACCAACGTATAATTTCGACCATGTGAACTATAATTCTCCTTGTTCCTCTGCCAATGCTTAGGTATGCATAAAATGTGTAAAAGAGAACCCGTTATATTACTTTTCACATGAGAGATCACCGATATTAAAAATGTAGTTGGTTTATTACATTTTTTCTTTCAGCGCGTATCGAACCTCACAAATTCTTTTTCCCATATGCGTCTGGTAATATGGTTGAGAAGGTTTTTCAGAATAAGTAACGTTACAATGTTTTTTCTTTTTTTTTTTTATTTTCCTTTTTCGGTTTCCTTTCTTTTTTTTTTTTTTATTATAACAAGTTCATTCTTAAAAGTATCATTATGCAAAGCGATGATCCTACTTAAATGGAAGAATTTGAAATGTAAATCTTTGCAAGAAAATGTAAATTTTATGAAATCCATGAGCAATGATTCCGTGTATATTCTGGAAAGAATACGAAACATGCTTTAATTAGAATCTTTTCATTTTAATATTGTATAAATTACATTTTAAGCTTTTATGAATGATTCTTTTTTTATTTTCGTTACGCTTTTCAATGTTAAAGATTCGCAAGTATCGAAGAAAAGAATTGGGGGTGCAAAATAGGAAATATTCAAGGTGATCGGCCAACATCCGGGTGATTCGACAGCGATTCGATGACCGCATTGAAAACCCATGTATGTTGTGTGTGTGTATATATATATATATATATATATATATATATATATATATATATATATATATATATATATATATATATATAGATAGATAGATACATATGTACACCTTATGTAGGAAGTCGAAGTAGGAACACGAACTATGACTCATAAACTTTAGCCAATGTATATGTGCTTTGAAAACACGCGCTTTCGAAAAGTCGCCAGCCAGTCTGCGAGTTGGCACCACCACAAAATATACGACATCGGAATCTTTCCACGAACGAACTAAAAGTCGTACCATTGTTTCTTCTGAAGCGAGGCGTTTACCAAGAAGAAAAGCGAGCTTCCCTCTTTTTCCTCTTTCCTTTCTCCATTTTCTCGAACCTCCTTCACCGCTCATGAAGGAATCACGACATTGAATTAAAGACTCATATACTTAGTTTTCCGAAGCTCATTTCTCTTTTCGTCTTCTTGTAATCCGAACCATTTGATTTCACTTTATATACGAGATAACAAGAATAAATCGTATCATTCGAAGAGAAGTATTGTAATAATAATAAAATAAAAAGAAAAAAGGAAAAACGAAACAATACGAAAAGAAATAAAATAAAATAAAATAAAACAAGATTACCGACTCTGCTTTCAAGGGCATCATTCAACTGGTTTATTTTATATAAACAGCCAACCGTATCGTCTGTGCTCGTCGAAAAGACAGAATCGAGAAGAATCGAAGTAGATACCTATCGGTTATCTACGTCGTGGATTTTTCCCTTTGCATTGAAACCCTGAAGCTAATTTCTTTTACGAAGAAGCCCCCAAAGCACTGCGTCTCTCTCTCTCTCTCTCTCTCTCTTTCTCCCCCTCTTTTTCTTAGTCTCTCCTTTTTTCTTTCTATTCAACTAAACCACTCACTCTTTTTATTCTCGATACGATGTAATCGTACGTTCGTTTGCGGGTTTGCTTGTGTTAGTTCGGAAAAAAGAAAACGACACGTATCGAAGGAGAAAGCGTCTAGACAAATTTCTAGCGTTGTGCTACGAGCCAATCCATTTGCCCGATCGCTATAGACGTAGCTGACTATGAAGACTCAATCGTTCGAAGGAAACGAAAAAAAAAAAAAAGAAAAGAAAAAAAACGGTAGGATGAAAATGCGTCGATATCATCAGCCTTTATTTCTCCAACTTTCAGAAAACGCAAGATATACGCTTGACTGATGGAAATGTCCATCTTATTTATGAACGAATAAAGAGACATATGTGTGTGTGTGTGTGTGTGTGTGTGTGTGTGTGTGTGTGTGTGTGTGTGTGTGTGTGTGTGTGTGTGTGTGTGTGTGTGTGTGTGTGTGTGTGTGTGTGTGTGTGTGTGTGTGTGTGTGTGTGTGTGTGTGTGTTATACATACTAAAGCTAGGCGACTTTGAAAGCTTTCCAAGATAGTCGTAGCAAATCTCCTTTATCATTTTAACATTACGTTCTCCAAAGTTATTTTACATTTGAATTTCTCGCCTTTCTTTATAGCTATAGACGTTGCCTCTTTCCGTCTTCATTATCGATCGTAACCAAGACTAACGAAAGTCTTTGGACGAGAGGCACTTTTTCAATGCTTATTCGTTAAAATATCATTTATTCGTAATGAATGGAAAAGATTAAGAACTCGAAGCTCGCTCCCGAAATCGCAATTTAACGTAGCTCTTGAAATATAAATAATACAAAAATTTATTTTTCTCTCATGTTACAAACGCAAAAAAATAAAAGTATACGGGATATTGTTGTCCAGACATCGGACAAAGCTATTTACTTTTTTGCATGTGAGTAGTTTCGATTGAGACCGAGGCAGAATTACGGTTCACAGTAAAATCAGAAACGACTCACGCGTAGCAATGTATTTCCAATCGTGACTACCAAACGCGATGCTTTTCGATATTCGAAAGAGCTTCGAGTACCATCGATATTTATCGGTAAAAGGCTAAAAATATCAAAGACCGCTGTCGACTGTTGAAACGCAAAATAATGTAATGCTCATATGTACGTGTACATATATATCGGCTATTGTTGTCATTCATTGATAAATAATATAATAATATAGAAAGTAAATATTTTATTGTAAAATCTCACCATTTTTTCAAGCTTTATTTGTGTTTCGTTCTATCGATTTGTTTAAACAAAAAAAAGAACAAAGAGAAAGAACATATATTGCCTCGTTCGTCCTCGTTCGAAGTACTTCGATATACATGTCGAAACGTATCATTTTTTATAACGACAAATAAATATGCGCATTGGCAAACGTGTCAAATACGTTGGGAGACATAGGAAAACGGTCTATCAATAACTTGGAAAATATAGGAACAGATCTTGTCGCCTTGAGATACATAAGAATTTATTCTCAATATACATAATCATAAATTTCTTTCAAGGATACATAGTAAGTTCGTAAAAAAAAAAAAATACTCAAGTTACTTCAAACGGTATAATTTTACGTAAAATCGAATTATTCGCGATTATAAAATACAATATAAAATTATCACAATCGTTCAAAAAAAAAAAGAACAAAATAAAACGAAAAACGTTTTCGAAAGTAGCTATGATAAATATGATAAAATGAGTCTTTTCTACAATTATTTATTACATTTATCTTTATCCGTTGTGTAATTCTTGACACGTTCAAACAAAAAATCGATGGAGAGTATGTACAACGAGAATTTTCTTTTCAATTTTCAGATAAATGCAAGAATCGGAAAAATTCCGTTGCCGTTGGGCATAGACGCGCGTGATAAGGGCCACCGAGGGGCCACAACGCTGGGTTTTCGAGATGAGCTATGAATCTGGGCTATCTGCTAGCCTCCGCCTTCGTCCTTCAGCTGCTTCAGCTGCCGTTTTTAGTCGAAGCTTTACCCTCTGTTGTGAAAATCGGTGAGTGTTTAAAATAAATACCTAGATATTCATTCTTCTTGATCCCTATCGAAATCCGATAGATCAAAAGTCACAAGTTCAGTATGAACAAATGCGTCGAATCACGTTGCATAATTTATCTGTACAGATCGTAGAAATTATTAAAATAGAGAGAGAGAGAGAGAGAGAGAGAGAGAGAGAGACGAAAAAAGAGAACAGCATCCACACAATCTATTCTAATCTTTAAATTAGCAACAGATTTGAGCTATCTATTTTCCACTCTCTCTCGCTCTTTCTCTCTGTCTCTCTCTCTCTCTCTCTCTCTCTCTCTCTCTCTCTCTCTCTCTCTCTCTCTCTCTCTCTCTCTCTCTCTCTTTCACTCTTTTTCTCATCTCCACTTCCTACTCTATTTCAGCGTGGGTTGTTAATTAATGAGCTCTCACTGTGAATATTCGCTGTTGTCTTGCCATGATCAAAGTCATAGACCGAATACGGATGAGTGGCATAAATTATCGCACGGTGGTTAACCGTGCATCAGGGAAAATCCACCAGAATTGGCAATTCATCAGTATTATCCATGATTATGAAGCATTCTTGTTAACTCATTATTGGTATTAGTTTAAATTTAACTGATTATTCCGTTCTGTGGAATGATGAATAATCAAGTCTGATTAACGAAACGATCAGTATAAAACTTTAGGGGAAGGAAAAAAGTGTTAATATTTGAAAGAAAATTACTCTTATTATTCATTACATCTTTAGAAATTAAACCGTGGCTCGATCTTCTGACGATAAGAAACAGTCTTATTTGTTTTCAACCCTTGTGAAAAATGGAAAAATGTTGAGAGGCTAGAAAGGGAAGTGATGTTGAAATACATCGAGAAGTATAAGGGAAGAGAAAGTAATAAGTGAAAAGATAAGCAGCACAGCAATTAATGAAAAGATGGTTTGAGAAAAATTTCACCACGACGACCATAGTTATGAACATTTGATATATCTGCCAACTGTTATCTATTCCCTTTGTCCAAGAGAAATGTTTAACCCTAGTTGTATACACCTCAAAATAATTTCAAATTGTGCACCAGGCACTTTGAACAACTATAATTTATAAAGAATGAATAATTTTGACTCCAAAAGAATACTATATATTCTTTGAAGCCTCAAAATAATAATAATCAGTAGATTTGAAAACGTATTTCCAATTCTTTCTTTTTACATAGAAATTCACAAATCAATGCGCAAATTGTTTTAATTTCCCTCAAAGCTGGTCTGGGGTGTCCTATATCCCACTGGCACAACTAGAGTATTAAAAATAAAATTTACACTCCTCTTAAATTGAGAAATGTCTTTTCTCGGAGATACCATGGAATAGTTTCTCGAACGGAAGATTCGTGGAACTTGACTTTTGCTTAGATTTTTATACGGAGACAAAATCGTTGTAATGGCATTCTCTCTTGGACGAATATATCTCATTCTTTTTTTTCCTTTTCTTCTTCTTGAAAATGTTGGTGATTTTACTGTGAATGTCTTCCAAATAGTGAGAACGACGAGAAAAGACGGCGGATGAAAAGAAACTGAAGAGGAAGAAAAAAATGAGGAAGAAAGAAAAATATTGTAAAATTGAAAACGCGTCACCAACCAGAGAAACCATGCGAAAGAACGATTTTATACGTACGCGTGTACTGTTCTTTTCATTTGAATTTCTAAAGTAGAAGAAATTTGCTCGTCTTTTATTATAAACACAAAAAAACGACGAAAATCAATTTAAATCGTTTTTTAAATCTCATCTTTTTTTTCTTCTTTTTCCTTTCTTTTTTTTTTTTTTATTATTTGAAATATGAAACATACCCAGTGAAGTGTGCGCATAGACATTTAAATTTTGATATGAAACGTTATGATCCATAAGGGTATTTCGATATCTCAAATGGTTTCAAAGATAATCGTCTCTCACTTAACTTTTTTCTCCGTCGAGAGTAACTCCCTGCGGTCGAGTTTGAAAAAGAGGAAGAAGGGAAGAGGAGGAAAGGATAACTCAGTGATACGAATCGTGTAAGGAACATCGTTTCAACCGGCGTAGTTGTATAGGCCGAGAAGAAACCATTATTTCTTTCCGAGTAAATCCGCGTATGAAAGAAGAAGGGAAGATAAAGAAAAACGTTTTAAAAATGAGGCATAAACTAAAAAAAAAAAAAAAAAAAAAAATAAAGAAAAGAAAGAAAAGAAAAAATGCAACTCTTCGTTCGCGAAACCTTTGAAACGAATAACTGCGTTCGCATTTCATCTCCTACCTCTCTTTTTCCATTCTTCACAATCTATCCAAGCTCTAGCAGTACTCTTTCGCACCCTTGTGAAACACAGAATAACAACGTTTACAAGCGGCAATATAAACACCAGACAAAATTCATTTCCCTTTTCAAACATACTACACTTTGTCCGGAGCCGCTTACAAAGCCTTGGGCATATCTACTTCGTTCTTTCTTCCATAAACAACTTATCTTTTTTGAATAGATTCGCTCATTGTTTTCGAGAAGAAATTCGAATTGGTCGGAATGATGATTCCTTCCATGTAAACGTGTGTCCTTGAAACAGAATATCGATATTAATTGTCCGAATTTATTTAATCGTCGGATTGACACTTTTTCACGATTAAAAAAATAAAAAACATAAAAATAAGGATTAATTTATCACAGAATTTTTACGGGAAATATCGTTTAGTACGCCATTGTGGTAGAAACTATCCTCAATAAGGCAAGTGATTGGTCGGTCGTTTGGTGTTAAGAAAAGCCGTTGAAATGGTCGTTCGCTTTATTTAGGACACGAGTAGAGAAGCGATAGTTGGATGGACCGTAACCGGAAGGTTACCGGCCAAGCGGAAAGTTCCTTCTGAGGAGATCATCCGGCTATCGTGGCTAGCCACGAGATTCGGTTTCAAATTCCGCTTGAAATTCGTGTCTGTTAGTTCGTTTGTTCGTTCGAAACATTTTATACGAACGAGAAAAGGTGCCGTCTTTTCGTCGAATATTTTCCGGAACTTGTCGTCTTACGAAACTTTCGAGTTTTATCAAGACTTCCGATCCGTAATCCTATGGTTTATTTACGAAACAACTTGGTCTCGTGTAAAACGTGAACTACCGCAGAACGGCTAACGTCGAATCGCTTTTCGATGGACACGAATAACGTTGGATTAGATCATCGATTTGGAGTTTGATTTCGGATAGTGGTAATAAAAAAGTATCCTATTTAGTGATACGTTCAAATTTTAAATCTCAATTTAAAGGCTTCGACGAATCAAAAGTAAAGATATTTTTCTTTTTTTTCCTTTCCTTTTTCTTTTTTGGTGTCATTATTTAGTTATAATATTTATTATTCTCTTAAATATCGAGTTATAATTTATAATATTAATTCGCATAAATATTTGATACGTTAATATCTTTACAAAGACAATTTTTTTCTTAACTTTTAATATACAAACGAAATACCATCCGCAAAGCATATATGTTGGTATTATCTAAAAGTTAAAAAAAAAGAAATCTCGTATTTTCGGAGAACTTAAGCTATATGACTTTTTCAACATACCTTTATGTTCCCAAACCGAAAGAATAATATTGAAAACCCACGTAAATAAATAGATGAAAGGACGTCGATATTGAGGTTCAATGCGTGATCAAGAGTCACTTTCGAAATTATCGTCGAAGTATACATACAAGGGAAGACGTTTCTTTTGCATTCTTATCGGAATTTTTAAGCGTAATAACGTAGATGCACCTTTGCTATTTGCATAGAACGATAAAGGGAAACTCGTTCGCAAAACCAATCTCGCGGTCATTGAACATCATCGTGGCCTTATCATGGCCACTTGCTGTCCGAGCCAGTAGCGTGGAAATCGATTTTCTCGAGCAACGAGCAACTTTGTTGGGACAAACTTTCGATAACGACAGTTTCCCATCGAAATGATCGCGATTAGTTTCGGTTTCCTATAATATAACACAACACAACACAATGATCGGCTACGATTTTTTCCTTTTCTTTCATCTATCTATTTATTCTTCTTTTCTATTTAAAATGGGAACGTTCATGTTAATATTTTCGTAAGAAAAGAAAGGGAAAACAGCTTCGGTAGTGTAATGAGAGCTATATACGTAAGGGCTATAACACGATTATACTTGAGGGCTTCAGCCAAGTACCCCTAAAACCTCTCCGATTCCAGCTATCGCTTCGTTCTAGCTAGATATCGTCCACGATAAAATTTGTCGATAGAAAATTGTCGGTGCTAAACCCGTCAATGCTTTTTCTTTTTCTCTTTATTTTCTCTCTCCCTCTTTCTCTCTTTTATTTTTTTTTTTTTACTTCCATGCGTGATAAGAAACGCGAAGGGAAGCTCTCGTAACCGTTTCTGTTCTTCGATAGTACCGAAGAAATCGAAATAGAGGATTAAAAACTTCACGTCTTCGCACTAGGATCGGATCATATCCGACATAGCCGTCCCACTTTTTAAAAATCAATAAGAAAAAAGAGAAAAATGAGATATAAGAATAAAGTAGAATTCAAAAATCTTTTATTAGCATAATTTTAATAATGATTCTAGTAATATAATACATTCGGGGAAACAATGCTCGGAAGCATAGAAAGAGAGAGAGAAAGAGAGAGAGAGAGAGAGAGAGAAAAGGGTATTATATTAGGACCATTCATATTGTGCGATATTTTTCTGTTGTTCTGTCTCCCCTGTTTCTTCTCTCCTCTCCACATATCTCCGTGAATCGCGTGAGATGAGGCAGTCGTTGTTGGGTGCTCTTAAATAAGTACATGGAACAACAGAGTCACGTGTTAAGAAATGAAAAGCATTAATAATGATCTCGCAGTTATTTCAATCTCCGACATATTAAATCGTATTTAAGAGTATACATACGGAAAGAGATCGTTGATAACCGTCTCACGCTCTATCATAACTTATCGTAGATAGTCCCCTAAGCGTTGACCTAAGGAACTCGGCAGGAACGGTAAATATTTTCCTGAAAATACATCCATAGGACGGTAGATGAGACTGGATAGTTGCCAGCGACGAACTTCGAACGTTGACCCATCTTCGTCATATCTATCGAAATATTCGCGTATCTTCCTTCTGTGTTAGCTTATCAGTGAAGGTGCACATAGTTTAGTTATTTCTTTTTTTTTCCTCACTTTCTTAGGTCTTTCTAGTTTCGTAGTAACGACAACCTCGAAAATTACAGTACGGAAACTCGGTTTAACGCGAACGGGAATGGTGGATAATAATTTTAGCAAACACTTTGAAAGTTGCGTTTCACGGAGGAACCTTTTATCCGGTGGATTATAAAATCACAGGGAATTGAAATCCGATAGTGTAACGAAGGAATAGAAAAGGAAAGACAAGTCGTTAAAGTTTATCGTCCACGAAACGACGTGTTGTAAACCTTTAAGGTTTTGATGGTATAAAAGTTTATTGAAAACATTGTTTCAGCGTTATGAATCGATTATTAAAGATTCTTTACCGTAGTAATAGTGGTAGTAAGAGAACTAATCGTCGATATTAACTCTATAAAATGTCGTAAATGTCGTCGTTGTCGTTTTCTCCCTTGATTACGTCTAAATATAATGGTAAAGTTGAATAAACAGAGGCAGGGTGGCGCCCATTAGCGCGTAATTGTCTCCATGGTCGTTCATATGATAACCATCCTGAGACGACAACGAAAACGACGGCGGTGACTATGGCTATACAAGGATGACAAAGACCAAGACGATAACGAGGATAGTATCCGATTGCGCGACGGCTTCATCGAGGGAGTTTCTGACGTTTCTCGTGTCTCACAATTCCGAGTTATTGCGATATCATTTTTGAATCTTATATCGTTCTTGAAAGTTTAATCCAACGTTCAAATTAATTTTATTTTTCGATATAACCCTATAATAAAAATTTATCTTTTCAACGTTTTAGTCATCCCTATATATTATATATATGTAATTATAATAATAATAATTATTATTATTATTAGTATGCAGTATAAAATTTTGTATGATCGGCTTATGGATTTTACGTTTTATAACGATGGATCCACGAACCAACTGATATAATCGATTATTTAACAACATACGCGAGATATTAATTTCCCAATCGAATAACATTGTTGATGATCTAAGAAAGAAACAAATTTTTTTACTATTTCCAATGGAAGTAATAATGACAGAAAGCATTTGTAATTTAAAGTTAAAGAATGTTAAATTATAAAAGATGTTACGGTGGTATAATATGAAAGTTTGAAAGATTATGTGATTTATATATACGTACATAGGTAGAATGTTTATACGCCGAATTTAGATAATACATATTTTCCAATCATCCTTCTTCCAGCCAACAGAATTTAATGCCGGTCTTAACTTCGTTTCGTCGATGTTTTCCAGTTTCGCCCATTCCTTTCCCCCGTACTCGTTATTCCCGGTAATGTAATAACACTGTTATCACTAGACATTTGCAGGGAATATCCATAGACATTTCGTAGAAATGGTAGGACAGTTTTACCTTTAAATGGAGAACGGTCACGTTAATTTCAGCCGCGGATCTGTTGCATTATTCAACGGCCACATTCGTCTTCAAAGTTCACAGCTGCATCCGTACAACTAAGTTAGTTTGCAGGTGCGTAAACATCCTTTAGGATGTCTACTGAAGTCTAAAGTCTATACTTTCTATCTATATTTATTTATCAATTCGAAAGAGAGATCAAGCTTTGCTATAGAGTGAGCGTTGTTCTTGAAAAATATTTCAAACGATATCTCGAGACTGTCGCATCTTCCGAGCTTACGCGCGAACTTCGAAACATCATATTTGCGAAAGCCTGATTTTGTATTCATGAAAAAGCGTAGAGATTGAATCAATTCGTAGAAAGATTGCGACGGAAGAATGATGAAGCCGCGAAAAGATACTTTGCTTTTATAAGTAGATATACCTGTGTATGTATATAGACGGATTGAGGTATATATAAACTTTTTAAAATCATATTTATTCATATTTTCCTCAAAACACAAACCGTATATGAGCATTAATAAAAGGGAAAGGAACGCAACAACAGGAAAAATAGAAAAAATTAAAATTTATAGATCGAATAACGTTACGCTAGATAATAAATATTCTGCTTCACCTAGAAAATACCGTTATTTCGTGTATCATAGAGAAAAACTTTCAACTCGAACGTGACAGTGAATTATTGGAATTACATAACGTTGTACCAGTGAGTATTCGACACAAGAAACATATTTCGTGCGAGACTCGTTGACAGATTTAATCAAATTTATGAATTGAAGACAGAATTAGAATAAAACTTTACAATGTGATACTTTAGAAAAACTTGAAGTCTATAATAAAATACTCATTGACTCCATCATAATAATTTTTTCGTCTTATTTTAGCATTTCTGAATGAAATTGATCACTATGTATAGATACCGGTCTTTTTTTTACAAAAACTAACTGTATTATCATCTTGCAATTTTGATACCATAATCAAAATTACAAAATGATAATACAGTTAGTTTTTTTGATTATATGCGATTATGATTTATGGTATATATATATATATATATATATACACACATACATACATACATACATACATACATACATACATACATACATACATACATATAATCATAATAAATGTTAAATTATTAGTCATTGATCTCAATAAAAAAAATCAAGAAAACTGTTTTGATTTCACGAATGTTTTATAGGTCGAGTATTTTCAGTAACTCTAGCAATTACGCTTTCCAGTCCCAGGAGCGTACCGAATGGAAAGCGGATCGTACGTTTAATGATGCAGGGAATGGCGAGGTGGTACGAAATGTGTGTGTGTATGTGAACGGCACGAGAGAACGCCGAGAGTGGTTACGCTGCCGAATTTGACATGTATGTAATACATGACCATGTATATACATATATGTACGATACATAAGTATGCATGCGCGTATCTTTGCGCGTGCGCGCGTGACAGAGTGGCTGTTGCAGCTCGTAAATGCTTTTCGTTGTGCACGAAGCAATGTGGTAACGTTAATGAGTCTAATTTCAAATGGTGCCGTTACGTGTGAGAGAACATTAACGACGAAGGTGTCGAAGAGACAAGAGCCTAACATCGAGATTAATCGGATCGAGAGTAAACGGAGAGAAAGCGTGCGAATGGTCGATTTTTCAATGAAAATTTCGCCTTCCTGAAGACTCATGTAACATTAATGAGAGACATTAGTTTAATAACTCATTAGTACCGCTTGGAAGAGCGCCCTCGGCGTACTCTCGTCGATTTAATTTCCACAAGCACGAAGGAGCTTCCTACAAAATTCGATACAAAATATAGATTATACCGAATGTGACTATTAATTAAGAAATCAAATATTAATTGTCAAAATTTATGCTTAATTTAATCAGATAACTCGTTAGAATCAAATTGAATGAATTTACTTATCACCTTTTATGTTTTTATTTCTTTTTTCTTTTTGACGCATTGGTTTATATAATATTAAAGAATAAAATTTATAATGCTCTCTCCCTCCCTCTCTCTCTCCTTCCCTCTCTCTCTCTCTCTCTTTTCATCTTTCTCTCTCTCTCCTTCTCTCTTTCTCTCTTTCTCTGTCTATGTTATAGAAAACAATGTATAGATTCTCTGACTGACCTATTAATTCGCACTGCTAACGTAAGAGAAATTTCAAAGATTAATATGGCCGCAGGTCGCATAGGCGGTTACTATTAATGGCCGAAATTATCGGCTTCGTACATGGTACCGTCTCAGTCGCCAAATAGGCATATCGACTTCGTTCGATAACGTAGTTTTGTCATTAGGAAATCCGACCTAGAAACCGCTTGGCACTAACTCACACCGCTACTGTTTCGATCACATCGAATTAAGGCTATGAGATCTCACACTCTGTGAAAACGATTTTGATGGAATAAGGGCACTATTATTGATCGATTATTTGAACCTTCGCTTCATCTGTTTTAACAATTATAACTTAATAACAACTTCGGAATAACTAGGTAGAAGAAGACGATCGAAACTTTTTCTTAGGAGACACATATCTGTTATGTCCACATAGTTGGACATAGTTCGATATCTTCTTCATCTTATTTTATTGGTCTCTCTCAAAGGAGTCTTTCGGCGTCTGCGCATAGCCTCTCAATCGAACAGGAAAGTTTACTAAAAAACTTTTCATTCAAACTTTTTTAGGAACTCTCCCCTTCCTCCCTTCCCTCACCCCCTCACCCTTTCTCAACTTATATAGCTATATACCCACTTCTTTTCCACTTTTATTTTACACTTTTCTATCTATCTTCGATCAATCGTTTTGCCGTCTGTCTCTGAAAACTGACTTTCTCGGAAAAACTTTTTTATTTTCTTTTGTCTCTACTCTATCGTCCTATCTAATAAATTTTTCTCATGAGATTCGAACATTTTTTAACGAAGGAGATGTAGAAGAGAGAGATAGGGAGAGAAATAGAGAGAGATAGAGAGAGAGAGAGCAGCATTATTCGAAATATCTCTTACCTGATCTTCCTCGTGTAAGGCTGACATCATTTTTCTGTCTCTCTATCTTTATCGTCTATTTCTTCTCGTTTCAATTACTTGCCATCTTATCCTCTTCGAAAGTCACTCGACTCCTCAAGAATTTCAGTCTCCTTCACGAAAAATGTTCGCAATGAAAGTCTTTTATTCCTATCTCTTTTTCTTAATTCCAAAATTAATATACCCAGAATGTAATTCGCCAAGAGGATCCTCTTAAAACTAATTTAGTGCAGGTACTATACTTAATTAGACTCACTTTTTAACTTTAAACGCATATATTTGTATATTATAGGGGTACTTTCAATAAGTAAATATAATTACAATTTCTATGTTGCTATGACAGAAATTGTAATTTAACTTAAGTAACATTAAATTTACATTGAAATTCATTAGCGGAAACGCGAAGTCAACGAAATAAAAGTTGAACAATAATTACGTATAAAATTCTCTGTAACTATTTAGAAATTATAATTATAGGAAAGAAGAAAAAGTAGCGTATTGGGGAATAATTTTATCCGGGAAATCGGATTTTTCTAGTCGATAACTAAAATGGATATCTCGACCTTACTCGAAACTCCTTCCAAGTTCATCGCAAAGTTTCGAGAGTGTCAAGAGAAACTCGACTATTACGAATTTTAGTACTTAAAGAGTGTCTTCGATTCTCGCACAGGAAGGGACAGTCTTACGCGCTTCTTCCACTCGATAAAAGTTTTAACGACAGGTTCGTTACCGATGTCTTGATAAGAATTTCTTGTACTCTATATTAGAGCTTATCGAATCTTTGCGAATAATTCTCTCCTGTAAAGCAAGTTTACAATCTAATAATTTTATATCAAAGTTATCGATTTGTTTCAATGAAAAATAATTCAGGGAGGAACGAAAAATCGTTGGAACTTTTTATGACCAAGTAAAATCAACATTTTAAAAGTTTTATACTTCCGTGAGTGTATATATGAGTCCCGAGTTTGATCAAAATTTATCTATATACGTCGATCGAAAGATATACGTATTTGGTAGAATCAATGAATATTTTATTTTAAAAATATGTATATAAACATTTACTCAGAAAGAAATAATTGCAAGAAGTTTATCGGCAGAAATTAAATCAAAGTTAATTGCTTCATTCGTAATCAACGAAAGAGGGAGAGAGAGGAAGGGAGGGTGGGAGGGAGGGAGGGAGAGAGAAAGAGAGAACACTTTCCCTCTTCGTCGGTTAAAACAATTTGTGGCATTTCAAAGGAGCCAAAGAAAGTTAGCGTAAGTTAGACACAGAACGATACAAAAACTTGTCCACCCTCGAGGAAAGATTGTTCTGGTAGGAAAGTTCATCCGACCTATTCTGGAAGAAATGGGAAAGAGTCGAGTTCAAATTTATCGCGTTGCAACACGAAGTAAAACGAACTTTGGTTGCTATCGACAAAGAGGAGAAACGAGGCATGAACGAAATAATTCAATGATACGAGTGTTTATCGAAAGAGGATGATAATGATAATAATAATAATAATAATAATAATAATAATAATAATAATAATAATAATAATAATAATAATAATAATAAAAGAAAAAGAAAATAAAAGAATATCATATATTACTTACTAGCGTAATTTTCTTATCCACGGAACAATAAAATTTGTTAATTTTTAAATTAGTTTATCGAGTAACTGATATAATTCAAATAGTACATCCTCTATTTTTCGCTTTAATCTCTTTCAAAAATAGAATCCGAGATAATAACCGTATCTATCGTCACAACAGGAAAAGACTTTTCATGAAAAGTTCGAGCGAGTTCAATTCGAGTTTTCACCGATAAACGTATCACGATACACCCTCGGTTTGTAGCCGTGAGAAATTAGCGGAATTAACCCGTGTAGATAGTAGCGCAGCATAGATCCGTTCGATATTCCTCAATCCAACGGGATTGTCCTCGATCGATTTGAAAATGGTTCGTGGATAAACGTAAAAATGAGGGTATCCTCGACGTTGGCCAATCTGCGAATCTTCGATTACTTTCTATCTACTTTTTAGAATCAAAAACTCATTATTCTGATGTCTTCGAATGTTCTCATTCTTTCCATCAACATAATCCACATAGATGTATATCTATTTGATTTAAACCGAATAAATAGTTCTCCTAGCCAATACGATTATTGATTATAAATCATAAAGTTTTTGATATTTGAAATGATTGAGGTGATACTTGAAGATTATAAGATGAGACTTAAACGTGCGAATGTTGAAATATCCACATAAACCGGCCGTTGACATTCGAGACACGAAGGGATGATAGTAAAAGCGAGAGGACGCAATAAGATAAAAGCTTCCGGGAAGCGAATGTTCTTTTCTTTAGAAACCACACAACACACACACACGTGAACATATACATACACGTATATAGATAGAAAGTTTACGTAAAGTTCTAGGATATATAGATATGGGTAAGAATCGTTAGACTAGCTGTAGTCTTCACCCTTTTTCAAAACTCGTTTGTACTCTCCACTCTTTCGAGTTAAACGTTACTAATGATTAAGTGAAAGCATTATGCGACGGACAGACGGTATTCGAAAGCATCGCATCAAAAGAAGTCGTTGGTGTATCTGGCGAAGAAAGGAAAGAAACGGAACGTTTAACGCGTTAGAGAAAAAAAAGAAAGAGAGAAAAAGAGTGTATGTATGTGTGTATGAAGGAAGTCTATTTGAGCTTTCGAGACTAGAAAGAACCGATTCTGCTTGTATGTACGTACGTACGTTAAATGTACAGATAAATGGATTAGTTAGCTACAACACGAAACGAGTGAGAGAAAGAATATCAAGAGAACGGAAAAAAAAAGAAAAATGATGGATTTATGGTAGTAAGCTTTGAAAGAATTCGATACCAACGTTGATTCTTAATTTATCTTTCGTTTCGAAGGATTTTCTTATATGACTTATTGTCAATCGATCGTTTCATTTCTCTCAAATTCTCTTATCATCCGAATTAATTTTTCCAATTATTTTCTGCTTGTCAGTCAGAGAGAGAGAGAGAGAGAGAGAGAGAGAGAGAGAGAAAAGAATAATACTTTTTACTTTAATTTATTATTATTTTTCTTTTTCTTCTTTTTTTATAAAGAATTTTCGCCCCAACGATTTTGAACATTCATGTAGCAATACTTTATAATAATAGCCTCAGTAATTATGCAAATTATCTAAAACTAATCGTGGTAATACGATCGCAATTCACGTCATTCGTTTATCCTGTTTATTTATTGCCTTGGGCATTTAACAACGAAACTCGTATTTGACCGACATATGGGTATAGTCCGCAAGAGTGTCGGAAGAATAATTGGAAATACAATACATTTGCGTCACGTATAACGAGGAATCCAGTATGTAGGTAGTATAAAAAGAATGAAACAGAAAGTACGAACTGAAATCGTTACAGTTTCACGTCATATCGCACGGACGTCGCTTCGTACACAACCCGACACACGGAAATAACTGTACCTATATATTTTTAGCTTGTTAAACTAAATGCAAAACCCCGTTGCGGACGTGCGTGGTCACGAAAACGGCTAACGACTGTACAGTCTCTTTTATTAAGCAGGACACGAGTTTTTTCAAACTCCAACCTTCTATAGAAATAACCTGGATTATTTCCATTTTTATTTATTTTCTTTTTTTTTTGTTATTCGTCTTCTACTAATACAATATCGATCAAGTTCGAACGATTAACATCGTTATAATGACGCGAACGTCAAGTATTATAAAAAGTACTCAGCAAAGATTTTCTAGAAATTTGTAAAAACAGAAGAGTAATGCGAAAGAAAATCGTGGTAATAACCGTTCCCGAGAAATATTTTCAAAAGAGAAATATCTCGTAAAAAATAACGATTTTCGTGATTTCTCTTAAAGTAAAAAATATTGTACGTTTCTTCTAAGATTTGTAAATTTAATTACTCGACCGTCTACGTGTACTTACCTTTAATATCATTCTCGTGAAGGAGAGTAACTTGAATAATTTTTTATTTTATTCGTCGATCTTCGTTAGATACTTTTTAACACACCTTCACAATCCTTCACAATTGAAAGATACTGACGTCCTGTTCATCATTTTTTCATCAACACTCTGAACATCTCTTTTCTCATATTTCGCTTTTTTCTTTGTTTTTTTTTTTTTTTTAAGCGACAATATTTTTCTAACACCTTGAAAAGCATATGCCAGTGGTGGCAGGACTACAGAATAACATAGGACGTCATGAAGTAATCGGTTTGCTATAAGGACAACATATAGCCTCATTCTATCATTCAAGTTTTTCGCATAGCTTTCCATCAAGAGCTTCTTTCCCATTCATCAGCGTTCTTCTTCATGCTAATCCTCAAAGTTTACTCTTTTGCGCTTCGTCGAAACCGCAACGCCGAAGGCTCTGGGTCAAACGGTTGTATTCTTTCTTTCGCTTCTTCCTGTCTTTTAGAAATAGGAAAAAAACTATCAAAGCCATCGTCACTACTAGTTAATCGTTCGTTCTTTTTCAAACTACCGCGAGCTATGTGCATGCATTTCGAACGACTCCCTTTTTCTTTCTGTGAAAGCATCACTAGTATCTTAGATCCTTCGTATTCGAGGATGAACTCGTGGGAAACTAAAAAGAAACTAGATTGGATGATCCCTTTCACTTAGCGCTTCTTTTATAAACCTCTTTCTATCTTTCTTTCTTTCTTCTTTTATTTCTTTCTTTCTTTCTTTAGTACGAATAAATTCTCTTTCACTTCCGACGTTCCCTCGGTGTTAAATCTTTATTTTAAGAACCTTAAGTTATCCGAAAGTGTGTCAGCTCCTTTCGATCGATCCTGCAAATAACCTGTTTATTTTTAATCGAATGTAAAAGAGGAGTGATAAGTAAGGTGTACGTTACAATCAAGTCCTTCGACATCATTGTATATATTTTGAACATCGATTCTACAATCTGTAAACGAATTTGTTTTACCACTCGAGAACCCACGCAATCTGCTGTTTCACACGAAACGGATTGCTAAAATGCAAATCTCTGTTGTAGACAAGAGGATGTGCACCGATTCGCAAGACTATTCTATCGTGAGAATAAGTAACTTCGAAGCCGTTTAACATTCCGTTTAAGAGAAGGACCACTTACTTCTTAAACAGCTTGATTGCGTTCAAAGTAAATTTATGAACCAATCGTGTTAAATTGTAGCTTTGAAATATGATAAACGTTCGCGTTCAAAGAAGAGAATTTAAAAAAGAAACGAAAAATCGATATCTTCGCACATTTATAGTTGCATCACATACATATGAAATTTAACAAAAAAAAATGAAAAAATGAGAGAGAGAGAGAGAGAGAGAGAGAGAGAGAGAGAGAGAGAGAGAGAATAATCGTTATATAAAACATAGTAAAATTTATTATCCATAAGACAATATCTAAAACGTGATTGGGATTCGAACATTGACAAAAATCATGCTGGCTTAACGTTACAACGATTATTTAGGACAATGGCCAATGGTATGTCGATCGTACATAGACAGTTACAGTCATGCGCTAAATGCGCTCTTGTACGATCGATAACCAAATTGGAATAGGGGTTAAAATGAATGGACAATGTTTTTCTTACAATCATTACGGACATATTGATAGTAACATTAACGTTTTTATTTGCAGGAGCTATTTTCACTCATGACCAAAAGGATAGCAGTACGGAGTTGGCTTTCAAGTACGCCGTGTACAAGATCAACAAGGACAAAATTGTTTTACCGAAAACCACGTTGGAGTACGATATTCAGTACGTGCCCAAAGATGATTCTTTCCACGCGTCGAAAAAGGGTGAGTGAGAAAATAATGAAAGTAGTAAGAACTTCTTATTGTAATAATTTATATCGTTTTCTTTTGCTTTCTTTTTTATTTTGTTTCATCAAAACGACGTTGCGTTGTAAAAGTAATTGCAGCGATTCGTTATAGACGAATTCAAGGTGAAAGATTTTCTTAAATGAAAAAAATTTTTCTTAACGAGAAAAACGCTTCGTAATAGGATTTAATTTTCTCGTGGGCTGCTCGGGAATATTATTTGTACGTTCATCTAGACCGAGAGGTCGACGAGTTATTAATACAAATAGGATGCGAGCTATTTCATAAGGATTATTTGTGACTAATAATAAGACGAAAAAAATATTTTATGATTATACACTCTTGAAACTTTTAGATATATCTCAAAAGGTACGATTCAATTTACGTGAATAGCAAAGGTTTTCGATCATACGTATTCCTTACATATAGACTCTTGTTCGAAAAAGAAAAAATATTTTATATTTTACTCGTTACCGTTTATTTATTTAAATTATAATTTGCACGAACTCATTCCAATTCTATCGACGCTCCGAGGGAAAATAGGGATGGACAATGGAATGTTCATTTTTTTCATTCTCGAGAAACAGCTCGTCCACAGGAGAATTTGTGCGAGAATTCAATATCAGCCGGTAATCCTTTGGCGAGGTTTGTTTCCATTTTGTATGTTAGTACGTTTACATGCAATCCCGTGAGAAAATCAGATAAGTGAATTTATTCTTTTCTTTTTGTAGGATCGTCGAACGTTCGAAATCATTTCCTTTCGCAATCTCTTGCTGTTGAATTCCATCAAAGTGACTATACGCTCCTGCTTGCCTTTTTCTCGTCGTACCTTTTATCGTTTTATCATACTATTCCTTCCTTTTCATTTCTCGTCTTTTATACTTACTGAAATACTTTGTAGACATGTCTGATACCAATAGAATCAATCGGTAACTTGTACTTGAGAAGAAATTTAAATGATATAAAAAATATAATATCTATGATTCGAAAATATTTAGAAGGCTAATATGGGATTGTCTTCATTTTTTCAAAAATATTTTTTACGATTATCTAAACGGAAAAAATACAACATCTTGATCGTTCTCCTTTGAATATTTAATCGTTCTAATTCGATATTCTGTTCGGCTAGCTCGTCCACCTATGGATCAATATTGACACTGTTCTAGAACGTCGCAGCATTTGTTTCGATATCGTCGTTCCTTCGATCGACGATATTTATGTTAGACGATAACGCTTGTTCATTGAAACAAATTTGAATCGAGTTATCTAAGGGGACTAAATAGTATGCATTTTATTTGACGGTTTATATCGTCTTGCTTGGACCTGAGTAACGTAATCTGCGAGCCAAAGGGACATTAGAACGAGGAGCATACAACGTCAGCGACAAAAATTGTCAGAGGGAGTGGGAGCTTGAACATCGTTAGTCAAGGCAAAGTCTAACAAACGATTATTCGGCGGTTCGTTTCGTGGCTGGAAGCCAGAAAACGGTCGTTCGACCTTTTCCTCTTTCTCTCTCTCTCTCTCTCTCTCTCTCTCTCTCTCTCTCTCTCTCTTTCTCTCTTTCTCTCTTTCTCTTTCTTTCTCTGTCTCTTTCTAGTTTCCTCGACGATTAGCTCAGTCTTCCTTCTCGACATCAAAGGATTCTGCGTTTACGTT
Organism: Dolichovespula saxonica; assembly: GCA_911387935.1. NCBI lineage: Eukaryota > Metazoa > Arthropoda > Insecta > Hymenoptera > Vespidae > Dolichovespula > Dolichovespula saxonica. The sequence goes on along the minus strand of OU427000.1, from coordinate 1,369,044 downwards.
CTTCTAATCAGTTTTGAAAACTTTTCTTGTAAGCAGTTTGTTTCGTTATAATTTCACCTGACACTAGTCCTATAAAAAATAGAAAATATCGATCGTCCGAAAGACGTTTCTTTTGGTGACGATTATGACGTAAGGCATTTTATACTGTACATATAGACGTAACGCAACATATATCGGCTAGTGGAAACGAGGTGCTCCACAACGGCATGTCACGTGTTCGAGAGCAGCACTTGAAGGTTCTGTTCCCGATCTCTCGCACAAGTACTGCTGCTTCTTCATGTTGCTAGGGCCCTCGATCTTCGATCTTCCGTCTGAAACTTCCACGGACATGAATACATAAGCCAATGTATTTACATATCGGAAATAGGGCTAGTCATGTAAAATCAATAAAATCGATCCGATACAAGCTGTCATTCTTCACTCGATCAGTTATCATTTTTCGAATTTTTAAACTATACTAAGACTATAACATAAGTAGTCTTAAAATGATCGAAATACTTCTTTAATTCGTTTAAAATACGTCTAAACGAACTCTACGTGTTTTAGAACATGCGACAAATTTACGAAAGTATATTTATTGAAAAAATTGATCCTATTATAAGAATAGTATTTGAGTATGTAAATAAAAAGAGGGCATTTTCCCCTTTTAAATAATTTTTGTTTCAATTCTCTACGACTTTCCGTTCCGCAGATATGTCCTTTTTAATTTGCCATTCATAATTCTCTATAAGCACGTGTTGTCTGTAGTAACGTAGAGTACGTGCGTACGCAAGCCGTAGTAAGTAGTAGAAACAATTGAATTCCAGGAATTTATATAGGTCACTGTGTCAATACTATTTTGAAAGAAATTATATAGGTCAGTGTGTTGAAGTAAATACTTTTTACTAATATTAGAATATCTCCAAAACTAAGAGTTATAAAGACTTGAAACAAAAACCATTTTAAAGGGAAAATTTTTATTTATTTTACAAGTGTATCGGTAATTGTTAATTGACAATTTGTTATAAACAATTTGTTATAAATAATTATCGTAATAACAATTTTTTTCAAATTAAGACTATATAATTCATATAAACATTGTATACATTTTAACAATTTGTTATAAATAAGTTGTTATAAACAATGTGTTATGAACAATTTGTTATGAAAAATTGTCATGATTAATTTTTTAACAGCCCAAGGCCACATATAATTTATTTACGTATTGCATATATATTTAACAATTTATTATAAACAATTGTCATGCCTAATTTTTTTAAAGCTAAAGCCACATATAATTCATACATATATTGTATATATATTTAACAATTTATTATAAACAATTTCTAATAACCAGTTGACGTAACTAATTTTTTGAAAATTAATCCCATATATATAACTATTCGTTATAAACAATTCTTCAAATATTAAAAATCGTCATTTTATGAAAAACAACTGATAAACAGTTAAGCCTTACATGTAATAAAAAGTAAACTGAGTACATGAAGTAAATTGAAGGACATTTTTTAAAGTTTTAGGAGGTAAGCTAAGGAAATAGGAAATTCAATTTTGAGTTCCAAATGTGTACTGGAAGTTGGAGTATAGAGAAAATAGAATGGTTGACTAAGCTTTTGAAGACACACAATGTTAAGAGAAGAGTATAAAGGATCAGAATGTGATAGTACACAACAGGAAAAAATAAATCTAGAAATTGTTGATAGAATTAAATAAAATTTAATTAGACTATTGACGAATTAAAACTGTACATTCGAAGGAAAAACCCTAAAAGATACAAAGAGACCCAAATAATAATAAACTTGCGAACTTTAAAGTCTCTGGTAAATATTCAATATTTGTTCAGTAAATTCGCTTATGATGATTGATAAGACTTCATTTCTCGTAAATAAAAAAAAAAAAATAAACCACTTGGAACATAGAAAGTAAATATAAATATTTTCTGATCGGTCAATTCGAAACATTTTTAAACAATAAAACGTTTGATTTGACAGGAAATTAATATTGGAACATACTTCGTCAAATATTCCTATTTTTTCGAAATTGAATTCTTGCGGATGTGTTTCTGCCTTTTTTTTTTACTTTATTTTTTTCTTTTTTTTTTTTTTACTTCAAGAGCAACCTTATTTCTTACATCGCGAAGTAAGTATAAGAAAGAACATAGATAGAAAGAGAAGGTAAGAGCTTTCAATTTTCTTTAGTAAGTTCGAAACACCTTAAAAGGATAGCTTCTCCTTTCGAGCGTATGAAATGTTTCGTCTCTTGATATTTTCTTCGCTCGATGTATAGGACGCGTTACGAAATGAGATGTTCCTTTTAAACAAAAAGAAACGGGGGAAGAAGAAGCGCCGTAGTAGTCGGAAAAGTACTCGCTCAATCAGACTGAAATTGTGGAATTCTTGGAAAGAGGTTAGCTAGGATGGAGCAGAATTGATTCCTGTCTAACGTTGGAAAAGACTTAACGCGCAATTACTCTGATTCTATGTGAAGGAATGAATTCAGATTTGATTTGACAATATCAAACATCAAAGAATAATAGCGATATTCGTTTGGTAGACGAACATCTCTATCTTTTTCTTTCTCGATAATACATTTTTAATGATCGTTAACTCTGAATGGAATTCAGAAATATTCGATCAAAAAAAAAAATCATTTGTTGGGACCGTGCAATATTCTTTTATTGTTTTATTTCCCCTTCCCTCCCCTCCACGCCACCCTAGGATTCCAACTCTCCTCGTTGAAAGCATAAGACGAAATAGTGGTGTCGTGCTCTAGCCGTGTGATGTACCACATAGTTAAGCAATAAAAAGCATAGACAATTATTTGAAAGTTATTTCAATCCCCAACAACTGTCGAGATTTTATGACATGTTTGACATTAATTGCTTCATATCACTGTAATTTATCAATACACTTAGAGTGTATTGATAAGATACAGTCAAACACAAAGCTTTTTTTTAGATTTCAAGCAATTGGAAGATAATACTTCATTAAAACGAAATATTACGGTTTAAATGCTAAATACCCAAATTACTACCTGCAGATTATGATGAAACACGTTCCATAAGGTGGAGGAGGTTAAACCGACTAAATACTTTGTAGTTTTAATGAGAGAAGCTGTGGGCTTTGTCAGAACGAAGAAGAACGACTGCTTTTCCACGTGGAGAAAGTTTAGCAGGAGAAAGTTATTCCGCAGAAATTACCGCTGGGTTGGACGTAAAAAGTAGAGCCAATTTGCGTTTGAGAATTCTGCGTTTCCGTTTCCCAACACATACATTTAAGCTCGTTCTCGCGCTATGTAAATACGGAGAAGGTGACACAGACAAGCTGGTCATTCGTCAGAGACATTTCAACCGTGAAAATTTCGTCGCTATATTAAAAGTGATTTTTTTATAATGGTCATGCGTTTAAATTACCATTTAACTATTCAATTAAATTAATACTTAAATCAATGTCAATTTGACAGTTACTTGAAAGAGACAGTTTATTCGTTTATTATAATATATTTTATTTACGAATTATTTTTTCAATAATTTAAAAAATCGTTAAAATTTTCCCCAAAAATTTTTTCGAATTCCAATTTCTATTTTGATCATTATAATTCTTGCAACAAATTATTCCGATATAAGTTTTACGTTTGTTTCTACATATGTAAAATTTATCTGATAAACAACTTCGTAGCGTTAGGTTAAAGTTTAGCCAAGACGAATGATAAGACGATTGGTAAGATGGTTACAATTTCATGGAGAATCTCGTTTAGGCGACATACCAGAATGGACGCATTCGTCTCACTTACATTACTTGCGAAGAGGCAAGCCAAAGTGATATAGCGTTACAGAGAACAGAATCACCGAGCGAACACTAACGATTATAATCTAAGGTTAACATACATACAACTGGAAAGCGGAATATAAGGAAAATGAACATTCTGAGAATCCCCCTAAATCTTGAATAACGTTCCGGTGTATTACGAGTATAGTTGGTACTATTGTAGAAATAAATAATACTAGCTGAACTAGTTCTCGTATCTTTCAATTCACAAGAAAATCTCACGTAAATCAAAAGTTCAAGCGAAACGAAGTCTCGTGATTACTTCGAGTAAGTCCTTAGGGACGATCTCGAATTTATCTGCCTTCTTCCCTGCAGATCCGAGAAATTGGATTTCTCCTGATGAAGGTTACGAAAAACGGTGTGGTGGGGAGAAAAGAAAACGATATGAGGGATCATTGAAAACGAAATATAATTGCTATTAATAGCTCGACATTGACACGAACGATATTAGATAACAATTACGAAAATACAAATATCAAATAATGTTTGCGTTTGTTCGGATTTAATTTCCTTCTTTTTGAATATTCGAACGACGGATTAAAAAGTAATAAAGGAACTCACGTTTTACGACAACATTGCTGAACATTGTTCTTTAATAGGTTAGTGCAACCAATATCGCTCAAGGTAATAACGTTATAGACATTGACATTCTTCAACGACGGGAAAAAGTTTATTCCCGACAGGAAGCGTCGTTGAAACGTCATGCTTTTACCGATCTTCGTTCCATTTTTCTTCCAGTTTATTCGGATCGCTCGTAATTTATAAACGAATAGTTTAAAAGACTCCTATAATCGAGCGGATATTAAAAGTATCGGGCATACTCGCGCAAACACACACACACACACACACAAACACACATACAAACGTGCACGGAATTGGAAATGGAATCGCTCCCGGCGAATAGATTTTGATCTCCTTCGAAAGATAATAATCATGGTAAAAACTGTTCGTGTAAATACAATATTATTAGTAATTGTTACATTAAAATATACAAAGTTAATTAACAAAAGATTTTCGAATTGTTTAATTTAAATGATTTCATAATCAGGAGTAAATAAATTCAATATCTATAATCTAAACATTTTCCTTATATTCAGAGAATGAATGGTACAACTTATGAGAGTTGGGTCGCCATTAACAACTGGTGTAAGATAACCTCCATATGTTAGAATATCGGACGGTCATCGGGTACTCTACGTACGCATCTACATACATACGTAATATGTACATACCTACATAAGTATATATACGTACGGATATACTAGTATGTTTCTCATGTTGGTCCGCAGTAACCTCACCAAAGTGGAACAGGCGATATTGCACCGTATCGTACGATGTACGTAGGACGGTTTTAGCAAAACGTTACATTTATTTTAATAGAACGTTGACCGGATTCTACGATATCGAATATACTGATATTATAATTAATAATTACTTAAGTAATAATTTGTAATATGCGTGAGAACAAATATTTCTTTTTTTATTCGTAGGGTGTGTGATAAAAAATGAACGCCGTTTAAATATTCGAGGTTGCATATAAAAATTCGTATTATAAATAGATGCGTTCTAATTTAATGTAAAAAATCGATGTTCCAGCGTGTCATCAAGTCAAGCACGGCGTTCAGGCAGTGTTTGGGCCTTCGGACCCGATACTCGGTCAGCATATACACAGCATCTGCGATGCACTCGACATTCCGCATCTCGAGGCCAGGCTGGACCTGGACGCAGAAGCGAAAGAGTTCAGTATCAATTTACATCCCGCACAAAGTTTGCTCAACGGTGCTTATCAGGACGTTATGGAATTTCTCAATTGGACGAAGGTGGGAATCATTTACGAGGACGATTACGGTGAGTACGATTGATATCGACAAGAAAATGAAAAAAAAAAGTTCTTAACGTTAAGATATTCAGGATGACGAAAGAAAAGATTTGAGCGTAAAGTAAGAATCTTTTTTAACGAGAAGACATTAACTTAAGAAATTGCCTCGACATCTTCGTTAAGTTTTCATAGCCGTGAAAATAAATTGGTACGATAAGAATTGCGAGAAAATGGAAAAGCCTTCTTATAATAATTTTTAGGTAGTTGCCGTAAAATCTTTTTTTCTTTTAGACATTTGACAGCTCCGTCCATATTTCACTTTCATGATCCTAATCCAAGAAGAAGCTTGGTCTCCTAATGTACCATCGTTAATCGTTTTATTAATTGTTTCATTAATCGTTTCATTAATAGTTTCTTACTCATACCCTTGAGCCATATGGTAATCGAAAAGGTTAGAAAATCTTTATTTTTCCAAGAATCCAACCTTAGACGAATCTTAAAAGAGACACCAAGATGATGGCAAGAGAGACCCAAGTACTCTTCCTCCTACTCTTGCTCCATTTTTATCGCGAACATTAAACGAAGTTGCATATTCATAATCTTGTTGTGAAGTTCGTTGGTAGGCCTTCAATGAAGACTCTTGTCATTGGATTTACGTCCGATCGACCGACGGTTTAATCTTGCTTTTTACGTCCTGAGCAGATCATCCTTAACCAATTAAAATTCAAATTTAAGCATAAACAGCGAGAGGGAGAAGAAGGAGAAAGGAAGGGAAGAAGACTCGATTTTTGTCGAAAGCTTTGCATAATTAGTATATCTATCTGTAGGAAATTGTACAAGGCTATTAGTAGATAAGTTGTCATTTTGAAAGATTATGTAAAGTCAAATCATGAGACGTAGAACGACGTACATGTTGAGATCTTCAAAGTGAAATACGAATGGAACTACGTCCGAAGCCATAAGTCAACTCGAATCGTAGAGCTTCCTGTTTCCTGGAACGCGTGGGTAAAATCGATCGAACATTTCGGAAAGGTCCGTAACAACACCGAACCCATGTCATTCACCTCGATCGTTTCCGACCTTCGAACTTTCTTCTGTCCGTCCATTTTGGTCAATTTCAAATGTGCCGCATTATCTAAATGATTTATTTTCTACATCTTATCTGAAGGCACCAAAATATTGCGAGCGAACTAATTGAAAGATCTGTATTCTAAAAAAATAAAAAGGTATTGTAATATCAATAAGCGAATATTATATTTTTTCTATCTGCACTTACATATTTACAATGACTCACGAAAGTATTTGAACACTTGCCATGAAATACTTTATTAATTATAATAAGTATATTGTAGAACACTTACCGACATATTATTAACATTGAATGGAGGTATGGCTCTCTAGATTATATGGTATAGTTTCAAGCAAATTGAAATATATATACAATAGTTATGATTTATTTCTTACAAACGTAACGATTACTGAAGCCACAAAAGTATTTGAACACATCAAACTAATGTCAAGAATTAATGTAAACAAAGTTTTCCCGGTACTAATTGTAAACATTGATTGTCGTTAGTTGTTGTCTTATGTACATTTGTTAGTCACAGTCCAGTATTCGTAGTGAAATATTACGATATTGATCATGTGTCCAAAAAGATCTGAAATTTGTAAAAGTAAGAGAATATTAATTGTCAAGTGGCGCAAAGAAGGAAAGACATACGGCAAAATAAGTAAATGATTAAATAGAAATAGATCTACGATACATTACATTATTAAAAAATCGAAATCTGAAGGAATTATAAAAAATAAATACCGTTCAGGTCGACCAAAGAAATTAACGGAACGAGAAGGAAGAGCTTAGATCCGTGAAATAAAAAAAAAATCCAAAGATTCCTGCTAAAGAACTTGCAACAATAGTTAACCAGAACTTCAAGAAAGATGTACATCCAGAATTCTGTAGAAGAATGCTACGTAAAAATGATTTTCATGCCAGTGTTCCCAGAAAGAAGCCATATATTAGTGATATTAATTAGAAGAAAAGATTAAAATTCGCTGAAGAATTTATTAGCAAATGTGATTCTTTCTGGAATAAAGTAATATTTCCAGATAAATCGAAATTTAACGTTTTTGGGTCAGATGGACGTAAGTTTGTTTGGAGAGAAGCAAATACAGAAATGGAAGTGAAAGACTTGTGTGCTACGGTAAAACACGGGGGTGGCTCAATTATGATCTGGGGGTGTATGGCAGCAGGTGATACCGAGAATTTGATATACTTAGAAGGAACAATGGATAAATACAAATATTTGAACATTTTGAAACAAAATTTAGAAGAAAGTGCAAGAAAATTGGGTATTTACGAAGATTTTTACTTTCAACGGGATAATGATCCTAAACATACCGCAGGAATTGTTAAGGAATGGATTATATACAATACCACTCATATGTTAGTCACATCACCACAAAGCCTTGATATAAACCCGATTGAACATTTATGGGCAATAATAAAAAAAGAATTACAAAAATTTAATATAAAATCAAAAACAAGTTTAAAGGACAAAATACTCGAAATATGGAGTTCCATATCACCAAGTGTTGCAGAAAAATTAGTAAAGAGTATGCATAATCGCTTATAAGATGTTATTCGTGCCAAAGGTGGTCCTACTAAATATTAAAGGCTCAAAAGTTACCTGTTCAAATACTTTTGTGGCTTCAGTAATCGTTACGTTTATAAGAAATAAATCATAACTATTGTATATATATTTCGATTTGCTTGGAACTATACCTATATAATCTAGAGAGCCATACCTCCATCCAATGTTAATAATATGTCGGTAAGTGTTCTACAATATACTTATTATAATTAATGAAGTATTTCATGGCAAGTGTTCAAATACTTTCGTGAGTCACTGTATATATCTATGTCTATACATTATATATATATATATATATATATATATATATATATATATATATATATATATATATATCGATTGAAGCATTACATTTTACGGATCTGTTGAAAACGATTCGCTAGGAACCCATAAAGGGCAATGCTTCGCTCGTTTCCAATTTTCGAATTTATCGCAGCTAGCCTCTAACAATCCGTGACCACTTTGAGCGAAGCTCTTTTTAACAGAACACGTTTGTTCAAATTTCCTTCGAAAGAACACTTTTATCTCGGCAAACGCGTTAGCTACCAGGAACTATTTGAATAGACTACGAACTAGTTTTCCATTCTAAACTCGTTCCTGCTTACTTTGTGTAACGCAACGTAGAAAAGCAACACGATAATGTCGTTAGAATATTGAAAAGATTGTAGATTAAATGTAAAGTATGAACGTGATAGAGTTCTCCATTTATTTCGATTAATTTAGTCCATGACCTTTCTCTTTTTTTATTTTTTTTTTTTTTTTTTTTGAAGGAGATCCAATATCTTTCATCAAAGACGAGAAGAAGATTGACAGAGTTACCTTGATAGAAGTGCCCCTGCCTTATTTTCCTCTTGCCGTAATACTAACCCTCGACCCATACCCTCGATTATTTACACCCTACTAAAAAGGGATCGAAAGCATCGCTTTATAATGTTCTATGTTTCACGAGAGTTCTGTCCCAGTAATGTCGATTGTGACAAGCTTCATAACTTACTTTATCTTCCTTAGCTTTAACGCTCGTTCCCGTTGAAATCCGTTAAGAAATTCTTAATAAAACTTTTGGAAATTCTTCGAAACACTTTCATTATCTTATTTAAAGCTCAGATACGTTCCGAATAACAATTAGTTTCGTAGGAATCAAAGATGCTGATCTATGACATTTAGTTCGATGGATCGAACCAGATCGAAACGAATAAAAAGGTTCGAGAATACCGTAGGTATCCATCTTTTATCGTGCAAAAGTAAAAAAAAGGATACTCGCGAAACCGTTCGCATACTGCTTCTCGTACTCTTGCCAGCCTGATTCCGTGTCCCTACGCTTTGAGAATCGGCAATGAGCCTTCGAATACAGCCATCACCAACCATTGTCGAACTTTCAAGACTCTTATTCTCCCGAATAAGCTTTCCCTTTTCCTTTGTCCTCCTCGATTCTAGGCGCCTTCCTTCATTTTCCTTTCGTCTCTTTCCTCTTTCCTTCTACATTCGGCCACGTTCCTTGAGAAACATCCAGGACAATGGAGTTACGGATGAGAAAACGAATCGTCACGCCGAACACGCCGCTTCGTATTTCGATATTTCGTCCTTGGAACGTAGAACTTTGCGGTATTATCCGAAATTCGAACACGATCCGTACCGGGTAAAGCACACTTCGGAACGTTAATTCGAACTTGTCAGATGACTACAACAATAATAATAACAACAGAAGAAAAAAAACAGAAATGAAAGGAAATGAAGAGAAAGTAAAATTTCGAGATTTCAAGAAATGAAATTCATGTGGGCTGAAAGCGACGAATTGCAAACTTTCAAGATATTTTGTCATTTCGTTGAGAGGACTACCTTTCTCTTTTACAACGGACATATATAAATCTCTCTCTCTCTCTCTCTCTCTCTCTCTCTCTCTCTCTCTCTCTCTCTCTCTCTCTCTCTCTCTCTCTCTCTCTCTCTCTCTCTCTCTCTCTCTTTCTAGAAACGGCTCACACTTTTTCTCGCGGCTTTCAGCTTGAAATAGCGAAACACACCCAGACACGAGCGAGAGACCGGTAAATGTGAATTCTTATCACAGTTACTTCAAAAGATAAAGAATGCAAGACACTCGCGAGAAATAAAAAATTACAAATGACCTCCGGTTACTCGTTTGCCGACTCAACGGCCCTTTAGTAGAATAATAGGAAAATCGAAATTCGATAACAAATGACTCTTTCACACGATTAATCGGAATGTGAAAACTGGTAAACTTAGATTATTTTCTGAGATAACTTCTCCGACATTTTAATCCGAAAACGACTCGATGTCCGTTCTCGAATATACGATAAAAGTAAATCGAAAGAAGAAATTCAATGTGGAATTTCTTTTTAATTTCTCTCTCTTTATCTCTCTTACTTTCAATCTTTTTATAGTTAATATGCTGCTTTAAAAGCTACATATATTATGCTTATTATATTACCCTTCTTCTTCTTGTATTACCATTCATCTATAATTCTATTCTTTCATCCATATGAGATTCTCTCCCTTGAAAATCTATTTTCATTCTCTCTCATTCTATCCTTTATCTTGGTAAGACGCAGTGCGATATTTCGTTTTGAAACAGATAAATCGTAAGAGGGTGTCATTAGAAGGAATAAAAACCGATATAATAATTCCTTTCTCGAAGCCGCAGGCTTCGTTCTCCAAGTGTCCCTGGAGAAATTATCCTTTTCGAAGGACCGGCTGTCGCCTCTGGCTACAACGTTAGCTAGCCCTTTTCTTCTTCCTCCTCTCAACCGACCCTTTGCATACGATTCCGTACTCTCGCTCGAAAACCTGAAAACGAGGAGATTCGTGTCACCAAAGAAAGATTTATTTGGATTTTCACTTTATTATCTTCAAGGTCCATATATACATATATACATACATACATACATATCTCTCTCTCTCTGTGTGTATGTGTGTGTGTGTGTGTGTGTGGTTGGGTGGGTGGGTGGGTGGTTGGGTATATAGGGTAGTTCGGAAAGTGATGGCCCACTTTTTTTTAAGCTTCTATAAATTATAAATTTAATCGATGTGATATTTAAAAAAAAAGCAAAACAATTCTTAAAATTAGATACATGGAAAATTATAATATCGAGGTAAAACTAAAAACAATCCTAGATTTTTATAAAAAAAAAAAAAAGATAAGAAAAAGAATTGTTTCCCGTACAAAAGATCATCTCAGCCGAACTGTCCAAGTGAGATAATCCATGATTTTCGATGGCATGGTCCAAGTAAAAAAAAAATGTATGGTACATAACAGAAAGAAAAATTATTTCAATACTGGGATAAAACTTCTCTACGGAGATCACATAAATCCAAAGTGGTTGAATATTCTTCGTGAAATCACTTATCTCATCTCACACATCGAATCTATGTCGTCTCGTGTCGTTGTACAGCTCTATTGCTTTTTATACTCGACTCATTCAACATTATATCTTCGCCAAAATTTTTTTCAGACTTTTTGACTACATAATCAGAAAAATTTTCATCCAAAGATAAATCTTCCTTAAAAGAGACGTTTACGTTTATGTTTGCTTAAATTTTTAACACGTATTGTTACTTTTTCCTTTTGAAACATCTCTTATGTTTTCTAATTCATTGAACTACAACAGGTAACGTATAGTGAGGTTTAGATTAATTTTATTTAGCTTTGTGTTTAGCGTGTCTGCTATGGGAGTCTTTTTATTTATTGCTTGCAAAGAAGCAGGTAAGAGAGGTACCTGAGGGTTTTTTATTTTTCTTTGTATCTTCCTTTATTATCTGAGGCACATGTTATTTTGATTGTTATTTTGCATTTGAAAAAGCACATAATAAACCTTCATCATTCCAAATAATTAAAATCACCACTTTCATGAGCAATGTATAATTTTTCGATAGGTCACCTATCCCTGTAAAAATTGAGCCATCTATCTCATTGCAAGATTAGAAGTATAATCTTTAAATACTATATTTAATGTATTATATTCAGAAGTTATAATTTCTTTTATAAATAGTTAGTAAATTATGATTAAAAGAACGAGCAGAAAATTTATGAGAGTATTTAATTTCTATATTACAGATATATTATTTAATTTCTTAATTGAAAACAAACTAAGAGTATTGTTGATAAGTTTCATTAATAATTGTAACTATTATTACTAAAATTACGGAATTAATTATCGGAAAATCAGGTTTTAAATGCAAAATATAAGACCCTGTCATCCCAATCGCAGGGCCATTTCACTCGACATTATTACATTTAAATATTTAATAAATAATTAAATGTGTGCGTGCGTGCGTGTGTGTGTGTATTATAGTTTCCATTCGTTTCACTTAATTCTATCAGAAACTTTTCATCCAAATTTTTTGTAGTCGAACTAGCTCTTTTCTTGTTTCTTTCTTTTTTATTTTGTCATCTTCGTAATACAGAGTACATTAGCAAGTATCTCACTTTTCTCGATCATTTATTTAAGTCCCTTCACCGATGGTGTCAAACAATTAGAATTGGCATAGGCATAATGCATTACAAGTTATAACGAATCGACTCATTCATGCGCGTTAACGAAATAAACGTGAAAAAATTGTTAGTTCGTTCGTCCGAAGAAAGGTAAAGGAAAAAAAGAAGTAAAAGAAGGTAGAGTAATACACGAATATCTAAAGTTAGGGCAGGATGATGAATGCACTTTTATTCCGTACAGTTCACCGCGGAAAAGCGATGGAAAATTATGTAGGAAAATCATTCCATGACATAAACAAAATTCTAACTTGTATTCTATAATTAATTATCGCGCGAGAAAACCACTTTTTGTTTTCTGTTTTCTATTTTTTTTCTCCTTTTTCCTTCTCACCCATCAAGAATAAATAACGATCCTATATGGAAAGTTTATAAAATAAGTTACTTATTTATCTGAAATAAAAATATCGAAGGGTCTTAGATGGGAGAGTTTCTTCGTCGATATCGATATGTGGATACAACGAAAAAGGGAAATAGAGATGCGGAAGTAGACGTAGATGGGTAATACTCTTTCGAGCGGATTTCGAAGATCCATCAGGGTTTCGTTTGTGCCGTCGACGTTTACCTTGAAAGATTAGCTTGACTTCGGATGTTCTTGCCCACCGGGAGGAGCAGAAGAGATCGTATTCGATGTCGCGCGCGAACCTTCGATGTTTGCGAGTGGAAAGAGTAGCTAGAAACGAGGGTAAAGGGAGAGAGAGAAAGAGAGAGAGAGTGAGAGAGAGGAGATGAAAGGGAGACTTGCCACGAGTAGAGTTATCCAGGATCGACTTCCGTCCTGGAAACGACTAGGGAAACTCGAGAGTGAGAAAGATAGATAGAGAGAGAGAGAGAGAGAGAGAGAGAGAGAGAGAGAGAGAGAGAGAGACGAGACGAGACGAGATTCTCGCGGGAACTTGGATGGGAACGAACTCGAACCTAGGAAGACCCGCAAGTCGAGATGATACCTTGATTACTTAGGCACTGGAAAGTATTGATTTCATCGGGTAGCGCAATTCACGGGTTTCGGTCCTATTAAATTGAACGAGCTAATAATAGATGACCAATTACTGAACGACCGCTTCATCCCTCATCTCTTTCTCTTTAGTTTTGCTCTTTCTATTCTTGGTTCTTATTATTTTACGTTTTACTCCAACTAGAGAATATTTCTATTATAGCTGTAATCTTCTCTGAAGGCATCCTTTTAAAATTGTCCCATAAGACGCATGTAAAATATTTCGTTATGAATGAACTGCAGGTTAGGTAAGTTTGTGCATGAATTTCTCAACTCTCTCTCTCTCTCTCTCTCTCTCTCTCTCTCTCTCTCTCTCTCTCTCTCTCTCTATCTATCTATCTATCTATCTATCTATCTATCTATCTATCTATCTATCTATCTATCTCTCTTCCTTTCTATTTCTCACCGTAGGAAACCTCGAAACTTCAATATTTTACCTATGTAAAGTTATCGCGCTTTCGTGCACACAAAGCTACGGAGAAATCTCTTTGTCCACGTGTGTTATACGAACTGGAAAGGAAATTACTATTTTCGGGGGACATATTAGAAGCCTTGTGTAGAAGCTTTTCCAAGAGATTTTATTAGTTTATCAAAAATAATTCATTGGTCCAAACTTTCAATGGGTTTCCCTCAACTCTCGTTAACTATTGATACGACTTAATGATGTGTGTGTGTGTCTATATATATATATATATATATATATATATATATATATATATATATATAACAGAAAAAAATATATATAGAAAAAAAATTGATAAAAATAAAAAAAAAATAAAAATTGCCGTCAGAGAAAATATCGATCGACGGCTCGACATGTTTCAGGATTGGTGAAGTTACGGGAACTCGTGAGATCGCCAAAATCTTGCGAGATGGAGGTTCATCTCAGACAGGCCGATCCCGACTCATACAGGCAAGTCTTGTCCGAGATGAAAAGCAAGGAAATTCGAAATCTCATCGTGGATACGAGACCGGATCACATGCATCACTTTTTACGAACGGTAAGAAGGAAACTCTTTGTCGATTTAAACGTTTCTCATTTACCTCCTGCCTAGCCCCCTCTCCCCACGACCGCTTCGCTCTCTGCCCCTTTCCAACTTATTCATTCACAAATTCTTTACAGATATTGCAACTGCAGATGAACGACTACAAATATCACTACCTCTTTACGACTTTCGTAAGTATTAATGTAAAGTATCAAGAAGACGTAATGCGAAAGTCATGTACCAAGGTTTACTTTTTTTTTCTTTTCTCTTTCACTCCTTCTCGGGCTTCTTTTCCACGTGTAAGGATATCGAGACTTTCGACCTCGAGGATTTCAAGTACAATTTCGTCAATATCACTGCCTTCCGTTTAGTCGACGCCGATGACGTGGGGGTGCGAGGCATCCTCAGGGATATGGAACGGTATCAGCCAGCCGGAAATACGATTCTGAATAAGTCAAAAGTTATTCAGGTGAGTAGTGTATTCTATCTCTTATCGCACGTATGCGATGCTCGTCGCATAGGATGATCGCTCGACTTTTCACGATCTATTTTCAAAATGAGACATATTTATTTATGTGTCTAAGCAATAATAACACAAGTACGAACGAACGAGGAAACTCGTTTTTGTTTCTTCAAAAGGCAAAGATATTTCGTTTGTTTTCTCTCGTGTACCGTTTTGTATACAACGTTATATGTACGTGCAAATAGCTCTGTTAGATTTCTCAACGAGTTGGAGTCCATAGTATTTCTCGGAAAAAAGAAAGAAAAAGTAGAAGAGAAAAGGAAACGAGATTGGAGGCTGTGAAAAATAATAATAATAACAATAAAGGTTGCTCGAAGCGACGACGATTACTACGGCCATAGCAATGACCGCCTCGACAACGCTTGTGGAATAATATCGTCTTATTTGAATTATCAGAAATTTTTTACGAGACCGAAGCTTTCGAGCCTCATAAATGAATGACATTTATTTCGTCGTCACGGAGATGTCAATTGAAAAGGAACGACACAACTGAATGAAATGTGTATTTTTAAGAACAATATTTTTTTTTACGCCGGGAATAAAGAAAAAAAAATTTTTAATATTTTTAACAAAAGTTTTGATTCACTTCTTTTCTTCTTCTTCATTTCGATGTAATTTCAAAAATTAATTTTCTATCATTCCAAGCGGGTTATCGGATTTTCAATGTCTATCAATCAATTACATATTCTTTTTATTTCTATTCTATATAAGATCAAATACGAAATATATGTATTATAACACATGATTATACATATACGTCATATCATAGCTTTCTTTGTCATCCTTACATAATTATAAGATCGTAGGTAGAAGGTTGGACAACTTTTGGAAGTAGTTTTTCTCGAAACGTTCTAATCTGCATAGAAATTGGATGAAAGCTTGTACAGTTATATTATGATTCACGCACGATGAGCACGTATACGATCTCAATTTTTTTCTTTTTCTTTTTTTTCTGATAGTCACGCGCTTTCATATATATATATATATATATATATATATATATATATATATATATATATATATATATATATATATATATAGATTACACTCACACACACACACACACACATAAACAAATATTACATAAGATATTTCGTTTCTATCTTCTTGTTACGGATCCCTCGTTGTCGAGGAAAATTCATCGCACGTAATTGCATAAATCGGGTTTAGCTCGACGACGGACTCTTTTAGTTTGGCTATGTTCCCGTTTCATATCCGTGAAAACCGAGTAACGGACGAATATAGTCATTTCTTTTCGAATTCCTCGATCGTTTCGTACTACCATCGTACTCACCTTCATAAACTCGGTTAACATTCAATCAACCGGTTGATTAACCAGCCGTTTCCTTCAAAACTCGTTAAATATCTTTAAAATTTGAAATTATCGAACGTATGTATGCATGAGAGATCTAATCGATTTCATGGTACTTATTAAGTATACTAACATGTTTGAACATTAATGATATTTACGATAGGTGTATATACTCTATATGTACATACATATAATATATACAATATATATATTTGATTAATCTTCGAAGTATGCACTTTATTACGATTCTATTACATTATTCCTGAGAAGTGAGAGAACGTAATTATTGTAGAAATTCTGTATCGATTGTAGAGGAATCGTCGACTTTGCGGAAAGAAATCGAATTAATGGAACTTGAGCAAAATCAATTGCCGTAAACTTCTTTAAGAAACATAATAAAGATCGAAAAGGATCTACTAGATGAAGGATGAGAGCCAACATTTTCTGGGCGACAAAGTCCTTACTAATTATCGAGAAAATAAAATCATTAAACGTCAGCTCTTTATCGTTTATACATTACTATATAATGTATATATAACGATGTAATTCTAAATTCACACCCTTTATATATAATAGCTTAGAATATCGTGACTGAAATAGTTTCCGTTAAAAAGTATCGGCAAAGTCTGAGTTATAATAAACTATAAAACTTGTGGAAAATATAGAGAAATCTACTCTGATGTTCATTATTTGTAGCAACTAGCGCAGTAATCGCAGCACTAACATTTTACGCACCGCACTTGATAACCTAAAATGAAGTAAAAAGTTTACAAAGCTGCGCGACTTCGTAAAGAGGAACGATGCGGAGTTTGCATTAGGACGGAAAATGTGTTTGCGAAGAGTAATAGGGACGAAGGCGCGTAGAAACTAACGAATGTTTCCATAATAAAGAAAGTAAAAATATGAAGGCCTATAAATGTAGAAAGTAAGTAGATAGAAGGGATAAAAGATAGAGATAGATAGAAAAAGAGAGAGAGAGAGTATAAAAATAGATTATATATTTTTCTGTTGAAAAAATGATAAAAGCATGAGAGCAATAGTAACATCATTTTCGATCTTCTTGTCTTTCGATTCTTACTCCTCTGTCCTTTCTTTGTATATGAAAACGAGTGCATAATTAAAAGTAAGTAAATTAAATTCCTTGCTATTATTAGTTTTACTTATTTGGTTAAATGAACGTGATAGTTTTATCTTTTCGCATTATTATACTCATTAAGGTTTCCTCCCTCTCTCTCTCTCTCTCTCTCTCTCTCTCTCTCTCTCTCTGTCTAACTCTTCTTCGTCTTGTTCTTTTAAACGATATTATTTATTCTTATAGAAAACGAAGTAGAATTTATCAACCGAATACTTATTTTATTAGTTTCGTTTTCGTTCAGAACAAATAACGATACTGATCGACGTGCTAAACTGTTTAAGGATTAATTACGTCAACGGAGGCGATCCTACTTTGAAATAAAAACTAGAGAGAAATAAAAACTAGACTTTGAATGAAAGTAGACGATTGTTTGTACCGACGATTCCTTTGAGGATGATACGAAATCACAGCATTGTCCGGGAATGCAGTCCCCATGGACGATTCACGCACACTACTTTCTTCTTGTAAGTTCTATCAAGCTCCGACTTTTTCCTCTTTCGTTCTACCATATATAAGACGAGCTAAGCTAAGCGACTGCCTTAACTTAACGATACCAAAGCGTCTCGCAAGAAGTTCACTCGCAATCAACGTCGTTGCATTACCGAGAAAATGAGAAAAAAGTAAAGTTGAGAGAAAGAGAGAGAGGAGAGAGAATGAGAGAGAAAAAAAGAAAGAAAGGGAAATTATAAAAGAAAAGGCATCTTTTCGATGCGCGTACGAGATAAGCATAGCTTATCTGTTTGTCCACGAGCCTTGAAAAGAAATGTAGACGATTAAGGAAAGACTGTGATCTCTAATCCTGAAAGACAAAGATCAGAAGAAGAAAAGGAAGGAAAATATATGGGGAAACTCGTTACAACTGCATACCCGATGAAACCTCTTCTTGTCTTTTGAAATGTCTCTCTCTTTCTCTCGTTTTTTCCTCGACAGAAATATCTCAATAAAAGTGAGAAGGAATACGCTTGTGACATTTTCGCAAGTCAGGATAAGATTTAATTATCGTTCTAAATTACGAGAAAGAAAATGGAGAAATCTTTGACGAAGGAATACGTTTCTCATTCACGGAGAACAAAACTCGATGATCTCTGAACAAATTCGCTCTAGCAGGCATCCCTATCCAATCCGAGCGACCAATGAATCATCGAATTCCCTGCGCCATGCTGGATAACCTTTGCTGTTGGCGCCATAAATCAGACTATCTCGTGCTCGTACCAACGATTTTATTATTTTATTTGTCTGTGGCGATAGGCGTCCTAGAGACGGCTGCCTGCCTGACTAAAGTCGTTTCTAGTACGTTCTTCGGAACGTCCGCGAGAACGCTTCTCTTGTCTTTTCGCTCGCGTATAAATAAATTATGCGGTCTCATCGATATACAAGCCCACCACTCTCGTTGAAATCTTTTTATTTTTATTACCTACCTTCGATAAGGACGATCGGTCTTTCGGAAGATCTCTCATATCTTTTTCTTTTTCTCTTCTTTTTTATCTTTTTATCGGAAAATATTTCTCAGAGAATGACTTTCTCCTCTTAGAGTCAATAGATTCGAAAGAAATTATTTATTATTACTTGCACGTACTGAATCTGACTTCGAGGAGTACTTACTCGAAACGTCAATAATTTAACTAAAGTGTGCTCGAGACATCGATAGGACAGGAGTGGACTTTAAAATTTAAACGATCGCCCTAACCCTCGACCATATCTCGGTTTACCAAGTCGATAGGATAAATGTTCTCGAACCTACTTTTCTCTGTTTCATCGAAGAAGGAAACTCCTTTTACCGTGAACTTTGTCTTTCGATTGAGATCGAACAGAGTTATTTAATAAGGCTTCTTACCTGTTTGATTTACTGAACGATTTAAATCTCTTGGAATATTCGACCTATGGCTGTTATTCAGAATCTTTCTTCTAATAAGTTAAAATAACCTTGTCGACAATAAAGGAATGCTGAATAAAATATTAACGCTTATAATGTGTTTTGACGTAACGCAAGAAGCGACAAAGCAGGAAGGTGAGAAATAAGTCCGGGAGAAACTCGAGATATATAATAGAATTCGCACGAAACATTTACATTTCACTTTAAATGCTAATTACTATCAAGTCGATCCGGATGGACTCGAGACTGCAAAAACATCGTTCCTAGTAAATTTCTCTTTCGTAAAGCTAGTTATACCTCGGAGGAGGTATGATAGGGAAAGAGAGAAAGGGCGACGAACTCGTTGGAAAAAGGTAAAAGGGACAGGAGAATCGGTGGTTCCTTAAAGTTTCTATTACTTTCAACTGTTCCATTATTTGCTCTCGCAAAATTTGCGGTGAGAGAAGGTGCTGCCATCTCCTAAATATCTCTCTCTCTCTCTCTCTCTCTCTCTCTCTCTCTCTCTCTCTCTCTCTCTCTCTCTCTCTCTTTCTCTCTAACCATTTATCCATTCGTCGCGTTTTCTCTGACTAAACCAAGCGCAAGGTAATTAACGGGATCCTCAGAACTCGTGTACATCGATTCTTCTTCGTGTATAAACCAGTCGTCCAATTTACCGAAATGCGTGCAACTATCTCCGACGAATTAATTGCTATTATTAAGCGAGTCGTTAATCGGACGACCAGTGATCTTTCGTCGAAAAGTATTTGGGAAAGTTACTCATTTATTTAAACGTCGAACTATCAATGAACCGTTAAAGTTATTCGACTATAAAGTAACTTATTTCATTTTCATACGGAAATTCTACTCGAATCTTTGACTTTGTCGATGGATATTGTATTTATATACTGGGCATATCTTGTTACTATTACCTACATATATATATTTCTTTGAAAGTTTGACAAAATCCATTATTAACCGAAACACGCAACGATCGACAAGTAGTCTCTCTCTCTCTCTCTCTCTCTCTCTCTCTCTTTCTTTCTCCCTCTATCTATTTCTCTACTAGTATGGTTCGCGTGAATCGATCGTGAGAGACACGCGAAAGTTGAAACTTTGTCATGTTACAGTAAACTTGGTCCAATTTAGAAGCACACTCTAATTAGTTTGGTATAATGTGCACGTACCTAGACTAGCACAACTATCATAACTTTTGGAAGGTTAAGAGATTTCTGATAACGCTTATTATTTTGTAACTTTGTTGAAGATATACATATATATGTATGTATAGTATCATGCATTAGAATCTTATTCTCTTTTTCGTTTATATCGATACGATTTTATTCAAAGTCTGATAGAAACAATTTCTATTCGTTGCTTCTTGTTACACGTTTATTACATATGTTCGTCGTTTGAATTATAATTTGACAACATACAATGGTCATTTTTATTAATTAATAATATAGAATAAGAAAAAACAGCAATAAAGCTAACAACACCAATTAATTGGTGTTACAATAAATTGTTTTACAATAAAAACAATCCACGTATAGATAGAGTCCTACGTGATTCCAGCACCCTTTGCTTTATCTCTACGCTTACATCAACGCGTGACGTATTTGTGAAAGACAAACGAAAGGAAATCTTCCTCTATTCTTTTTCGTTCGTTGTAGAAAACTAAATTCGTTCGACGAATATAAGTCACAAAGTTCAACAACTCGTAATCACGTGTCAACATTTTTCTTTTCGTTTTCTGTTTTATACTTTTTTTACAGAAAATAAGCTCTTGCCATCGTCAAGACGTACATGGATATCATCGAAAATATCTGTCAATAACAGACTTCGAATGTAATCAAACGAAATTCGGATCGAAAACATCGTGCCTCTCAATCATCCCATTACTTATTCAGTACGATCGGATATCGATTGATTACGTTATTTTAAATTTCTTTTCATTGATTGACCGATTTATTTATTTATTTATTCATTTATTTATTTGTGTATTTATTTATTTTTCTTTCTTTTATTTTCTTCTATTTTTTTAAATTTCTCTTTTACATTGTAATTGTTTCGCCTAACGTGTATTTCCTTTTTGATACACTCTCTAACAGTCATTAATCAAAGTTTTGCCCAGTTGAAATAACGAAATATCGTATAACCAATGCCGTAATTGAAAACTTATCAGTACAATGACGGAAATAACGAATATGCAAAATTAATTCGCAGTGCACCGTTCCCTTACCCCAGTAATATATTGAATTTCTCACTGAGAGAAGTTCAAGGCGAGGGGAGGACAGTTAAACTGTCAGAAGTGTATTAAAATCGGCTATAAATGTATGCACCTAGTCGAGATTTTAATGGCATTTTAATCGTCGATATTTAACTGCTCGTTTTTACCTAACGTCTTTTTTAATTATAAGAGATTTTTAAGTTGAAAAAGGTCACGTGTTGAAGAATAAATGACGAGAGAAGAAGTGTGCACTTTACCATTGTGTGGAAGATCAAATCGAGAACTCGAATACGGCGAGAACATAAAAGCAAAGTGCCCAGCCGGTACCGCAAGCAGATGCAACCCAACGGAATGCGATACAACGTAGAATGTAATGTACTTTTCCATGCAGACCTGACTACCGACATTGCTTTTTATAGCCTTTCATATTTTTCTACTTTCTTCTTTTGCTCATCGTTCCGTAGCGGTTGCATGAAAATCAAGGGAAAACAGGTTTGGACGTTCGCACAATGAAACGCCAAAGTGAGAAAGGTAGAAATGAGAGAGATAGATAAATAGATAAATAGAGAGAGGGGGGAGAGAGAGAGAAAGAATACATAAAGTTATTAAATTCAAAAACAAAAATCAGAATACCTAAGAATTTTTATTTGTTTCGAAAAGTAACAAATTACATCATTCGTTATCAAATTTTTTTCTGATAAAGACAATCGAAAGAGTCATTGATTATATTTTTTAAAACGTGTTTGAAATTTCGTAAGATTGAAAAAACGAAAGGAAAAACAAGAAAGAGAAAAAACCGATAGAAACGAAAATAAACCTCGATAGGATTACCTCGATAGAAAACAATATTACATTTTATCCGACTTAGAGATAGAAACGAAAGAGAGACGTGCATCGATCAAATCGTTTTTATCATTCCAGGCGGAGCCAGCTTTAATGTACGACAGTGTGCAGGTCTTTGCAGTGGGTTTAAGGACTCTCGAACAGTCGCACGCCTTGAGGCCTGCCAATATATCCTGTGAACTCGAGCATCCCTGGGATGGTGGATTGTCTCTTATTAATTACATCAATTCCGTAAGTTGTTTTGAGAGATCTGTATACGTACAACCAAGATATTTAACTATTATTTTTCAATTTGAAACTAGGAAAAAATTTCGGGTATTAATTTATGGCATAAATTATAAATAATAAGAGAGTATATTTACAAATATTCAAAAATCATTACTTTATATGTATACCTTTAAAATGTATAGTCACATTAAGCAGAAAACGTTAAAATAATTTGCTTTTATTCGACGGCCGTTATGAAAATGGTATAATCTAAACATCGTTAGCGGACAACTGTTTCCACAATTGGAAGTATTTTTACTTTAATACATACTCCATATTCGTAATATAAAGAAAAATGAAAAACCGAGGAACACATTTGCTTTCTGTCATGTTCTCTTTACGAACGTTCCGACGATAGTTTCGATTTAGACGGCTAAACGTTTACTCTGAAACACTATAGCGAACTTTGTTATCCCATGGTAGGCAGTAAGAGCTGGAATTCGACTAGATGCGTTGAATGTGTAGAGACCTGTTATTCGCTTACACGTTCGTTCAGCTTTCTTTTTGGATTTTTTTCTTTCATTTTCTTTTTTTTTTTTTTTGTTCTTTTTCTTTTTTCTCAGTTCAATCACCGATCGTTCGGACAAACGAACAATCCCCAACTTCAACCCCCGAAGCTCTGCGTCTCTTTGCACGATCATCCACGACGCCTTTCGGAAATGCTGATACTTTCTAAAGAATCAAGGGCTTTGAAGGGATCGGAAGTTTTTTTTAGAAAGTTTTACTTCTTCACTGCGAACTACCGAGAGTCTTAAACTTTTAGAGAAAACGAGAGGGACATACTAATTCGTACGATTTTTTTAAATTCAGGACATCTTTTGATTTTGGATTTTGTTTTGGTTCCATCTTCGTTCCCCAATTTTGATTACCCCAATGATATAAATCGAAATTAAATTATATTGTGTTGTAGACTTAAAATATTTTCTTTGAATGTTCGAGCGTTTTCTTCGAAACGTTTGGTCTATCTCGAATGAACTTTATAAATATTACTCAAAATTTTTTAACTTTCTCGAGAATTTTTATCATAGCAAACGTTCCTACGAAGTTCGTATATGAGCGTTCTGAATTCCAATTGATAGATCGCTCCTTCTACCTAAAGGTGTTAGTAACTTGACAGGAGTTACCATATTTCCAACTTCTTTACTATCTCTCTGAACATATTTTGCAAATTTTTTACTTATCGACGTTTCTATCATTAAACGGTATTCAGTATATGATATATTTTCTCATCGATTCGCGAAACTCGTTCTTTTTTCTCTCTCTTTCTTTCTCTCATTTTTCTTCTATTTTTTTCTTGATAACTAAACAAAGCTAAGAGAACTGGAAAAATGAAATGAACGCTAAGGTACATAGCCATGGATACTCGGTGGGTTCCCTTGCGGGCAAATATTTGATACGATAAAACGACGGCGAACGGACAAAGAATTGAAGAGACGCTAGAAAGAAGCTAGAAAAGATAAAAAGAAATATAGAAAGGGAATCATGGAAGAAGTGATTGGGCCAAGTGATACTATTTGTTGGTTCATTGGCGAAATTCAGGTGTGTCGAGTTAAAGAGTGGAAAAGGAAGTCCAAAAAAAAGAAAAGAAAATAGATATCAAAATGTTCGTTTGTTCGCTTAAATCGATACAAAAGCAAATGTATCGAATGTAATACTGTCTATTAAATTTTAATTGATATATACAAAATCAGGTTTACGTCGTTTATTTTACATACAAGAATGGCGCAAATCAAGGATCGAAATAGACGCAATTTTTGGAAAATAGACGAAAAAATAATCGAAACAAACAAACATATAAACATACAAACGAACAAACGAAGGAACAAACAAAAAAAAAGACTTGTAATAAATTTCAATCAACTGTTCGGCTTCGCAACGTGTGGTGCGACGTGCCATGCTACAGTCTCCTCTGGATAAATTGTTTAATACCGTGATGAACGGTTTTCAAAGCTGCCACGAACAGAAATCACATATCTTTCTATGACATTACACTTTTTTTTGCCTTTTCCGAGCCGACGACTTTTTCCACCTTTTCATTCGTACGTTCATACTTTCAACGTTTTTCTTTTCTTTCGTATATCAAATAGGAATTCTTAATCGAATTATAATTA
This sequence comes from Dolichovespula saxonica, assembly GCA_911387935.1. NCBI lineage: Eukaryota > Metazoa > Arthropoda > Insecta > Hymenoptera > Vespidae > Dolichovespula > Dolichovespula saxonica. The sequence goes on along the minus strand of OU427000.1, from coordinate 1,343,996 downwards.
AGAGTTGCGTTATTACGAGTATCAAAAATATATCGAAAGTAAATTCAAATCCAACGTCGTATTTTGACATATCGTTTAACATATCGAAACGTGTTTCTGATAGCGATATGATGTTCACGAAGGAAAAGATAGTGACGTGAAATCTGACGTACACGTATGTACGTACATACATGCGTGGTTTTCGTTAAGCAAAAATTTCCTACGTTCGTTCTATATGCTCGTTCCTCTTCGCAACTGAGATTTGCGAAGCATGCGTGACTTATAAAACTGAACAAGACATTTTCTACGTAAGATAGAATTTTTATAGTTATATATTAAAATTTCTTTTTATATCTTTCCTTTTTTCTTTTCAAATCTCATACATTCGTTCTACTGTGTTTCCGCGGCAATGGTATTCGCCAAAATTGAGCTGAAAGAAGAAATGAAAAAAAAAGATGAAAAATACGGATTGTAACGAACTCTATTATAATTTGTTTGTTCTATTTTTTTCTTTCTATTTTTTCTTTTTTTTTTGTTTATTTTTCTTTTTTTTTTTTTATCAGCTAACGGAATGAATTTTATTGCTACGTGTGGAAACTGACCGGTGAACGGAAATCATATTTTTTCACACGTAGAAAAAATAAAGAGAGAGAGAAAATGCGTGATTCCATAACCGTCCGGATGGATTGCGTACCATTTGGAAAGTATAGAAGGAAGGGAAAGTCGATACATAAATGCAATTTCGAACGGGTCAACCATTTCCGTGTTCCTAGCAGTCATCTACCGGGGAAACGTTTCAAAGATCGTCGACGTGGAAATATGCATCGTTGAAACTCGTGTTACGATTAAACGAGCTTTCATTTATAGCAAGTATATCCCTTTAATTGTCCAAGTAGTTCCATTGGATATTTAGTGACTCCGATGTATCGTACATGTAACATGTTTCGGGGATATCCATTTAAAGGTATATTTAATTTTTAATAAATATGCACATATTTCTTTTCATAAATTTTTAAGAAAGAATTTTTATAATTCAACGAACGAAGAATAAACATTTTTTTTAATTTGAGAAGTAATATATCAGAAAAAAAAAAATAAGTGGACGATATTCCCTACCCGTGAAAAATATCTTGCTAGTAGTAACATTTTTCTCTCTAATGCGTTCATGTATATGCATGCGTTCGCATATCTCGATACATGAAAGTTCCTCTAACCTCGACTTTTCAACTTAGTTCCGACATAAAACGCGTAGCAGCTTCTACCTTCTAACGTTCCTTCTTTTTCAAGGAAATCCATATCATATCTCACGCTAAGTTCGCAGTCCTTTTTGCTATTAAATCGTGGTGCTCTTGTTCTATTTTGCACCAAGTTTCGCTAATCGCTAACGTGATAATAGCTTTCTTTTTATTTATTTATTTATTTATTTTTTTCAAGAAAAACGATGCAACGTTTAATATTGAACGTTCCATTATCGTTGAAACTCAATTAATTCGAAATGTATTCGTACGATCCAAATTATTGATCGAATTATTAAAATCTATAATATTAACCTTGTAAAATGTCATGTTCTACTTTTGGCAAATTTAACGGTATTAATAAATTAGATTAAACTAAATTTAAACTAACTGAAAATACTTTAAGGTGTATCTGTGCATTATCGTTAAAAAGTCTACTCCAGTAATATATAGATATATTGGATCGCTATCAGAAAATTAAAAATACTTGCGCAACGGCACATTCACGCTTACCATTTAATTGAACGGTATGGCTCTATAAATTTGTGAATCTATCAGGGAATGGTGTACGTGCTACGCATCGAAACTGGTTCTTCCCTAGGGAAAGCGTAGCAGATAATTATTTATTCGATTCGATGGCTCTCCAAGGAAATGAGTAACGAGGAGTATCGTTGCTCAATCGTGTTTTAGCGATGTCAACGACCTCAGTTTTCCCACTGAATTTTCCGTTTTCGTGCGTTTCGTACAATTTTTACGATTTTTCGAGACATCGAGATCGAACGTAATCTCCACTTTGATGCGTCGCACGATCGATCACTTTCGGATTACCAAGGTGAAAAGCATTTCTCTAAAACCTTCTCGTCGATCAAGTTTTAATCTTATTGATCGATAAAGTGGATCGAAAGGATTAAAATCGAACTGTCGCAAAAAATAGTCGATGAACGAGTAGACATTGGTAAAAGGAAAGAAAAAGCGAACGAATATGATGATCGATCGAAAGAATCTTCGGTCTCTATAACATTCATCTAATACCGTATAAAAGTATAAATCAATGAATAAAATTATCCGAAGATCGTCCGTATCCCGTGTTATCCATAGAGAAACTGCAAGAACATTTATGGATACACATTAATTTAATAAACGGCACGTCGAGATTCCAATATCGGCATCAAGTTCTAAGAAAGCCCTAATCGACTCGAGATATTTTCATCCTTCCAACCCTTCGTGGAATTTTGGAATGGTCCAGAGCGAATACCTACCGAACACGCCTTTCTAATACCGGATTCTGTATTATGATTGATGTTGATTGCTGTTAAGTCGAATGGTTTAAATTAGAATCTCGGAACGTTGCCCGATAGCTTTATTAAGAGCCATCGATAATCCGAGTACACCGATTCATCGGTACACCGAGAATAGTCGATTATATCTCTATCCTTTGTATCCTAATAATATAAGAGAAGTATTGAAATTGAAGGTGTATCATAAGAGAAACAATAAGGGGAATGACCGGTGACCCATTGCGACTCCATTAGATAATTACGAAGTTGCATATTGAGGTAACCACGAGGGAAGCTGAGAGATATTAAACACGTTGTTATCATTCTAAGGACTATTGTATCGTAATCGAGAGAATAGATAAAACGTGTGTAAACTGCTATTCTCTTAATGTTTCCTGCTATTCTCTCAAAGTATATTATATGTAATAATAGTATATATAATACTATTTTCTACTGTCTGTCTGTCTGTCTTTCTATCTCTCTCTATCTATCTATCTATCTATCTATCTATCTATCTATCTATCTATCTATCTATCTATCTATCTATCTATCTATCTATCTATCTATCTATCCATCCATCCATTCATCTTTTTCTACATTTAAAAGCATATCTGCGATAGCGCGAAAGCCATAAAACTACTTGGCGTTACTCCAAACGCGTTTATTGCGGGATTAGCCGGTCTCTTCGTCTTTTTTCTCCTCTCTATTTCCTATCGCTCTTCATCGCGCATCGTTCTTCCTTCCTTAAAGGATCTTCCGAGCGACGTCGATTTTGGCACAGGTGCAAATTTTTGTTTACTCTTCCTTGGCAACACTTACATACTCCTATCGTCGTTGTTTTCGTAAAATACGTACGAGGCGCAAGAAAAAGAAAGAGAAAGAGAGAGAGAGAGAGAGAGAGAGAGAGAGAGAGAGAGAGAGAGAGAGAGATAGTGAGAGAGAGAGGGAGAGAAAGAGAGAGAATAGCAAGACAAACCTTTTAACCATGTAAATCGACTCTCGCTCCTACTCTCTCAACTATTCTCATAGTATTCTCGTTATGCAAACCGTTCAACCCGTTTTAAATCTTTCCGCCCGAAATGTTCTCACAGCGACGGCTTATATTTTTTACAAAAAAAAAAAAGGAAAGAAAGAAAAAATAATTGACACCAGAACGTATACACGCGAGAGAAATTAGAATGTTGACATTAAAAAAATAATTTTATTTACGTATCTGTTCTTTTTTTTATACCTGACGATAATACCGAAAGAAGGCAAGACTTTATGGCGTCAATCGTAAAGGTAAACGTAGCTACATATTTTCCATATAAAAATTCATCGAATCGAAAAGAAATAGATATTTTTTTACTCTCGTTGTTGATTCAGGCAGGCCCCCGGAAGGATGTTCGAAATTTACGATAAGCGCTACCTACCGATGGAATTTCGCGCATACTCGTTTTACGACGTACCACGTGTCTGGAAAAAAAGAAAAAAAAAAGAACGCACGCTCGATTCTATCGACAGGTGTTCGAAGTTTGCATCGACCGCTCTTTTATCGAAGCTCGTACGAACCAAACCCCTTTTCCTTCTCCTCCTTCTCCTCCACCCAACACCTCAACCCTCGGGTAATCTCAAAGCTGACGCCTTGTTTCGCTTGAAACGTTTATACACAGTAACAATGTTTTTATTATATCTCTCCCTCGCGATTTTATATCCTCTTCTGTAAAATTTGGTTTTGTGCTTGTTTCCCTTCTTTTACTATTTTTTTTTCTTTTCCTTTGTTTTCTTTTTTTTTTTAAACTCATTAGGTAACTTACTTTATATCGAGAGGAATTTTTTCTATGAAAAGAAAAAACAAAGAGAACATATATCGATTGATTAACAAAATTAACATATTAGAAATGATCGTGCTGACTGAATTAATTATGAATTTCTGTGAATTCGCATGGACTTACAAACATTAGCCACTCACATGGCATCGAAACGACATTGTCGAACGCTTCAAATCCCGAGACTAGAAGCAGCTTAAGCGTTAAGCGCATCTCGTTCGGAATTGTCAAGGTGGTTAGAAAGAGAATGAGATAGAGAGAGAGAGAGAGAAAGAGAGAGAGAAACAAAACGACATTGTCGGAAGATAAAGAGCAAGTTCCAAGTAACGCTGGTAAACCCGTTTGTCAAAGGTTCCGTTGAAACTTACGATTAACGAGCCGAAGGACGAATTCTCTCTCTCTGTCTCTCTCTCTCTCTCTCTCTCTCTCTCTCTCTCTCTCTCTCTCTCTCTCACACACTATCCCTTTTATTCCATGTTAAGGAGTAACTACGTTCGTGAAACAATAACGTCGACGTTACAAGAGAATCACGGAAAGAGAGACAGTTAAGGTGGGAAAACGCTTTTCCTGCTGTTTGTTATGCACAAAGGACTTATGGAAGAATATCCATGGGACAATGAATTTCTCTTGTGAGTGTGGTAACTCTTGGTATCCAGTTAGAAATGATTAGGACTGGTTTATAAATTACGATTCGTTTCCGTGTCATCCATATAAAATATATTTCTCTCTGTGTGTTATTTTGTTATCGATCTCTTGTTCCATGTAAAATTAAGAAACATAGGAAGGAGTAAGAGTATGTGTACCGCAGGAAATGAAATGTCGTACGAGCTTTTGGTATCGGATTCAGCTGAAGGAAACTCGTATGCATTGGCAAGCTTCCAAATGGTATCCTAAACGTCACCCGGCTGTCATTAGCATCGCACAGAGCACACGCGTTACCAGAATGGTATTCGTACTCACGTTTATCGTCATAAATAGTGCGGACAGCCGATAAATAATGTTCTTTGCCAGAGAATGAACGAGCGACGATAACGTTCATCGATGAATAGATATGGTTAAGATATGGCTATTAGCGTCATTTTCCTATAAACACGCGCAAGCCATTGTCTTTCTCGTTTCGATATTCGAATTGTTCTTTTCCTAACCGATATATCTTCTCCGAATTTTTTTTTCTTTTCGTCACTGTAATAATAATAATATAATAATAATAATAATAATAATAATAATAATAATAATAATAATAATAATAGTAGTAGTAGTAGTAGTAGTAATAATAATAATTATTTTTTTTATGAGGGAGGAGAAATGCATTTACGCACGATGTGCCAGGCTCCCATTACTGGCCTACTGGCTAAAACTCCTTCCTCTTTCGCCTAGACACTAGTCCGGGACTGTTTAACACATTTCTTCGGACTAGGCCATATTTTTCTTCGTTCTTTAGGCTCGCTGCTGTCTGTCTTCACACCTTTCTTGGTTACTTAGCAGGCTCTGTCCAAGTCATTTTTCTTTATGCGAAGGATTTCCTGCACCCAATGGGCTACTAGGTTCCAACGGTCCTCTTTTTGGAGCATGTTCTCCACTATGCCGTCGGGAGTCACTTGTCTGATTTTCATCTTAAGCTCTCGCTTGCGTTGCGTGCAATGGTCACAATGGAAGAAGGTATGTTCCACGTCATCCTTTGTTTCTGGGCAGTACAGGCACTCTTGTGTCTTTTCCCGGGCCATCTTGTAGAGATAGGCTGGGAAGTATCCATGCCCGCACAGAAACTGAGTCAAGTAGTAGTCGGTCTCGCCGTGCCGCCTCTCAGTCCACGTCTCCACATCTTTTATCAATCTCGCGGTCCAGCATCCTCGTGGTTCATGTTCTCAGGACGTCTGCCAGATCCGAAAGGTCTTTTCTCTCTCCTCTTTGCTTGCTGCCACCTTTCCAACCTCGGTTTTCCTGAGGTGCACCACTTTACGTTCTTTCGCCATGAGCACAATGGGGATGACTCCAGCGATTACTAGGATGGCTGGTTCGGACACCATCCGATATACCGAGGCTATCCTAAGTGCTGCTCCCCTCTGTACCTGCGCCAAGCGTTCCCGGGACGCCTCCTTGCTGAGATAGTCCGCCGACACTTCAGCACCGCCGATGAGTACGAGGCGCGCTCCTTACCATCGCAAGGGAAAAACTCCAGTTGTTAAGCAGGCATTATATGCCTTTAGCAGTAAGCCTGGGTTTTGGTCAACTACAGTTTTCAGTACCTCGTTCGGAATGCTATCGGGTCCTGGTGCCTTCTTATTTCGTAAGGTTCAGGCCGTCCTCTCTAGTTCTTCTGCGCTGAAAGGGGGACAGTCCTCTACTTGGCCGAAATCTATATCCGGCCTAGTGGGGTGTACCGGGAAAAGGGTGCTCACGATATTTTCCATGGTAATCGTGTCAATGGCTTGGGATGGTTTCAGGGCCCCGAGCTTCTGGGTTAGAATTTTGTAACCCAGTCCCCATAAGTCCGTGTTGATGTCCTCTCCCAGTTTCCTCCAACAGCCGACCTTGCTTTCATTTATGGCCCGACGCAGTTGCTTTTTCGCGGCCTTGTATTTCGCAGATTTTGCATTTGCTTCGTTCCCTTTTCTTGCCCATTGTGCAGCTCGTCTCGATTTCAGGCACTTTCGGCGCAGTTCCGCAATCTCTGGAGTCCACTAGTATGTAGGTCGCTTGCCGTGGCGAGATCTCTTGCGCGGTATGGCGGATTTGCAAGCCGAGACGATGTGGCGGACAGTAGTCCCTACAAGCGTTTTGGTCGCGGCCTTTCCTGTTGCTTCAAATTCTTCGATCACTTCTATCTCCCGGGATATTGTCTTACTGAAGTTTTCCGACGTCCATCTTATTAAAATTCCATCTACGTGGAGTCACTGTGTCCTCTCTGCCTCTCCGTGGTTCTTCGCGTACACTCAGGATGATGTATTGGTGGTCGTTGCGGTGAAGTCCTCGATCACCTTCCACTCCTCAATCTGCGGTAACAGGACCCTCATTTGCGAGGGAAATGTCCGGAATCGTCTCGGTGTACCCGGGGCGCCGGAAAGTTGTGGTGGAGCCAACGTTCAAGACATAGAGCCCTGTTCTGGCCACCATTTCCATCACGTATTTGCTCCTCAAGTTTTGGTGTGGCATTCCCCATTCGACCGCCCTAGCGTTAAAGTCGCCGGTTACCAAGATGCTACTTGATGTGTTTCAGATCACTTCCTCTAGCATGTCTATTTTTTCCCGGAAGTCGAGGATGTATTCATTTGGTGTGAGGTAGGAACTAAAATAAGTTACCTCCCCACATTTAATCCAAACGAAGCCCCGTGCGGCTTCCGTGGCTCTCTACTAGTATCTTGCTTGACTCCAGGATCCAGATGGCCGCTGTGCCGCTGAGATCAGAGAACCATAGAGGCGATTGCTAGTCCCTATATTGTTCAACAGCAGGTCTGCCTTCTTCTCCTGAGCCAGCTGAAACAGTATGTCGTTTGCTGTCCTGCTCCTGTTCAGGTTCGCTTGTAGTATTCGCGTCATCGCAGGAGCTTTTTAACCTTATTGAGAGCTTCCTTGAAAATTCTATAACGCCCTGATCCATGGACGTGGTCACGCTAGTGTTTCCCTTGTCCTCTGTCTTCCTCTGTACATAACAGACAGTTTTCAGAGGCCCAGCACTTTCTCGCTTGGTGGTTCGCTTCGCCACATCTGTGGCAAAGCCTGTTTCTGTCCGGGCCCTTGCAGTTCTGGTCAGTATGTCCATATCGGAGGCATCTATAACACCTTGAGACTACCGCCCTCTGTCTTATTCTGCAGTTCACCCACCCCACCTTGATATGCTCTGACTTTAAAAGTCGACTTGCTCCTTGCTCTCTCACCTCTATGATGGCCATTTTAAGTCCTCTCCAGTTTGTCTTTGTGAGCCAAGTCTTCATACTTTCGGAGCACTCCTGTATATCCCTCCTGATCGCTTCTTCGACTTCTTGGACGGTGGTTAGGCTATCTAGGTCCCATATCTCTATCGTCACCGCAGGTTCCAAATGACGAATTAACTCCTTGTCCCCTAGGATGTCTCTTAGTTTTTCTCCGAAGGCGGCCTTGTCCTTTGTGGCCCTGCCCAATTCTAGAAGCACCTCGCCCGCCCTTGTTTGGCGAATCGATCTCACCTCTGCCTCCGAATCCTCCGGTTTGGTTCTGCTACGGATTTCCCCGAGCACCTCCGCATAGAATGATAATAATAGTAATAATAATAATAGTAATAATAATAATGATAATAATAATAATAATAATAATATTAATAATATTAATAATTAATAATAATAACAATAATAATAATAATTTTAATAGGAATAATAAGAATAGTCTTGAATCGATTTGAGTATGTTCAAGTTCATTGTTCGTGCACGAGGAAACCTTATGAAAACTGACGGTCCGCTTCCCCTTGCAAACTTAATCCCAATTACATAGAGAATAGCCACCTTAGAATGTCGAGAGATATATCGGCCGGAATATCAAGCTCCTCGAAATAGACGTCAACCCTACCGAGGAGAAAGTTCTTAGTCGGGCAAGGTAGAAATTACCGTTGCTAACTAAGTTAGTTAGTGGTCCCTGATGTACATTTCGACGCATCGCTAAATCCTCGCTTAAGACGATGTTCGATGAATCGCTCGATTGAATCGAACGAGATGCAATTACCTCATCGATATAATCATGCAGATGTGTTTGGAGCGATCAATTCTCTGCCTTTATCGAACAATAAATAAATTAAGCGATAAGAAAATTAGCTATACGGAATTAATGATTCTTTACAAACTTCTATTACGTAATATTAAATAGAATTCTTTTCCGAACATTTCTCAAGTAACAACTTTATAGAATTTAATTTATTGAAACGAATCTCATTGATCATAGTCACTTTTGCTAGTTTGTTATTTTTACAAAAAAAGTTACGTCCGCTATATATATATATATATATTCTGTGTATAGACATATAGAAACTACTTCGTAAAACAGTACAGTCAGTTTCGACAACGTATAAAGCTATGAACACGCCATGCACGTAATATCGATACAACCGGAAATACAATCTATCCAAGTATCGATAACTGGGTTGGATAAGACCATGACTTCACATTGCCGGAAAATCGAGATATAAGACAAGATTCCAGTGGATTTTCCTTCGATCCTTTACCGAACGTTCCTAAAAATCTAAATCTTTTTCGAGTGAGGTCAAATTTATAAATAAAAATGAATGAAAAACCGATTTATCCGTCTATGTATATCTACGTTTGTGCATATATATAACGAATGAATCTAACGAAGGAAAAAAAATGTTATTGAAGTTCATCACGGCCATTAACTTGCGACAATTAAACCAAAAAGAAAGAAATAAAATGGAACACTAATAAATAAAAGGGGAAACAGTTCCGCATGTATTACCCACAAATAGATATCCATCTATTTATTGTATATAATCGAGGAAACAAGCTTTCAGGTACGTTCGAAAAACAACAAAAAAGGATGAAATCGATCTCAGCTAGAAAAGCGGAAGAGATTGAGGAGAAGGAGAGGAAGAGAAGAAGAAGAAGGTAAAGGAGGTAAAAGAGGAGTGGCGCATACTCGACGTCTGATTAATCGTGCAAGCGCGAAGTACGATAACAGGATAGTGGAAGCGAGATAGAAAGAGAAAGGGGTGAGCTTTTGCTAATTAAACGCTTCCGAGATAAGCACCGTTGTTGACGTTTATTCTTTAGACCGCAACACGACGTTCTTCCTTCGTCGACCTTCCTCACAGGGATACAGAAACTTCGTCAAAATTGCATTCAGCAAATCGAGCAAAAGACAGAACAGAAAGCAAGATCGAGTCGATAATTCAAAAGATAATTCTCTATTCTACTTCTTTTCAGAAACAAATGTCCATTTGTAACGACGTTTTGAGTACTTTTACAGTGCTACCGACTCTACTGCCTTAACTTATCCTGTATTTTTTCTTTTTGTCGTCTCAAATATAGGAATAATGTTGAATCCTACAACTTCTTACAACTTGGCGAACTCGTGTACATATGTATAAAGAGACGAAATAATAGAATCTGAATGTTATTAGCTGTTTAATATTATTCAAATGTTCGCTATATAGGAACAGGTCGCCCTCTTGCTATACTAATATACATAATAAAAGAAAAATTATCTGTGTGTGTGTCTATACAACTGATGGACCACTTTTATTTAAAGTTTCAGTAAATTTTAAATTTAATCAATATCCAAAGAAAGGCAAAGTATATTTGTAAAAGTAGATACGTCAAAAATTATAATATCACGATAAAAATAAAAAATAATCCTAGATTTTTGTAAAAAAAAAAGGATAGAAAAAGAAATTGTTTCCCATTCCCAAATGTTTTCCCATGGATCATCTCACCTGTAATATCCAAGTGAGATGATCCATGATTCTAAGTGTCATGGTCCAAGTAAAAAAAAAATTTACACGACAGAAAAAATGATTATTTCTTTTGAATATCCTTCGTGTAATCACTTATCACATCTCACACATCGAATCCATGTTGTTTTGTTTTATTGTACAACTATACTGCTCTCTCATACATCTATAATGCATTCAGCATTATATTCTTCCTCAAAATTTTCTTCAAGCTTTTCGACTACATAATTTGAAAAATTTTCATTCATAGATGAATCTTCCGTAAGGGAGACGTTTACATTTATGCTTGTCTGAATCTTTGGCACGTTTTGTTACTTTCGCTGCTTGAAACGTCTCTTATGTTTTCTAATTCGTTGAACTTCCTTTTGATGGCGTACCATAGATTGGATAAAGTTTATATAGCTTTGTGTCTAATGTATTTGCTATGGGAGTTTTTTTATTTATTACTTGCGAACAAGCAAATAAGACAAGTACCTAAGAATTATTTATTTTCTTTCGTATCTTCTTTAATTACCTGAGTCACATATTGTTTAGATTGTTGTTCTTCATATGAGAAAGCACATAATAGACCTTCATCATTCAAAATAATTAAAACCACCATCTCCATGAGCAATGTATAAATTTACGATAGGCCACATATTCTTGAAAAAAACGAGCCACCTTTTTTGAAAGAAGATAGTGATGACAACTGTTTTTCCAATAATGTTAAAGCAATATCTTTTGCACGATTATAAATATAATCTTTAAATATTATATTTAATGTATTATATTCAGAAGTTATTATTTTGTTATAATTAGTTAGTAAATTATGATTAAAAGAAGGAGCAAAAAATTTATGGGAATGTTTAATTCCTATATTTCAGCTATATATATTATTTAATTTTTTAATTGAAAACGAACAAAGAGTATTTTTCATGAGTTTCGTTAATAATAGTAAATTTTACCAATAAAAATATTTGTAAATCGGATCGTATCACAGAATATCAGACGGAGTGTCTCACCTGAAATTATCCTATTGTATATATAAATGAATTCTTATATATATATATATATATATATATATATATATATATATATATATATATATATATATATATATAGAGAGAGAGAGAGAGAGAGAGAGAGAGAGAGAGAGAGAGAGAAATTGTTCACAATGAGCTTATTAAAGATGTATATAACATGTGATAAATTCCTTAATTAATTTCTATTAATTCTTTTCGTAAGATTATTCATATCACCAAAAACGTCATAGATTTGTAATTGCGAAAAAAAATTCGTTGAGTCGATTGCACCGAGTATTAGCTTCTTATTTGTGGAAAAAAATAAAAAGAGAAAGAGATAGAGAGAGAGAGAGAGAGAGAGAGAGAGAGAGAGAGAGAGAGAGAGAGAGAGAGAGAGAAAACCAACATTAGAATAATTAAGCGGTTTACGTGGTTTCCGTAATTCGGTCCTCGTCCAGAACGTAGTTTCTTTTTAATCCCTCCTAGTTATACGGGGTAGGAAGTTAATGACCACTCGTGTAAGCGAAACACAGGAGGAAGTTGTCCTTGGCTATTACACGAATTCGCTCAGAAGTCTCTACTTTAACTAGGCCAGCTATGCGCGTTGGAGAGTATGCATTAATTTACGATCTTGCTATGTTATCCAAAGTTCCCTAACTCTCGAGATACATGCGTCTTATCCTTTATACTATTCCCTAACTTCAGAAAATGTCGCTGAATATTCCTGTCCGCATTTTGTTGCTCCATTACGTGATTCTACCACTTAAAGTAAACTTTTCAAATGTAAACTTTATACAAGTCGATTGTATAAAGCAAAGGAGTAAGAAAGATGGAGAGAGACAGACAGAAAAAGAGAGAAAGAGAGAGAAAACATCTATGAACTGTAACGATTTCGATCTTTGAATATTAGCTATCATCAACATGATTTTTTGGCTCATGCTTTTCATGGAAATACGCAGGTTTATCTATGGGACAATTCTACTCGATTCAACGATCACGTTCGTACGCTTTGACATCTCGATCGATGTCTGTTCTCTCTTTTTTCTCTTTCTCCTTCCTTCTTTCTCTCTCTCTCTCTCTCTCTCTCTCTCTCTCTCTCTCTCTCTTTCTCTTTTGCATGCACACACACACACACACACACACACACACACACACACACACATACACACACATATTCGTTCTTCGACGAACAATCGTAAATTCAAATTCACGCTCTCTGCAACTCTCCTCTGTTCTCTCTCATTTTGACATCGAAATACTATCACCTTTGAAAGGGGAGGAGTATCCTATAACGAATCCACGCGAATGGTTTACACATTCGCGAATTCGCCCGTGAATTCTCTGCGTCGAAATACTAGTATCTATTATGTCGAATATAACGAAATTCGATACCGATATTCTTAATTAAAAAGCAAATTTTAACACGCAAACGAAATATCTTTATTATTTATATATATATATATATATATATATATATATATATATATATATATCATTTTATATGCATATATATATATATATATATATATATATACATAAAACATCTTATTATTATATATATTATATATATATATATTTTTTGAATAAATTAATCTCACAATGGTAATAAAAATGAAGAAATAATTTCATTTTTCTATTCAAACGTTGCAAGCAGAACGAATCGATAACAAATAAAATATTATAATTGTGAATGGGTCTACGTACAATAATTTTCTATTTTATCAAATTAATTAAAATATATATAAGCATACATAGATGGACTCAATAAATTTTCTTACTCGAAAAATCAATTGGACGATATAATTTCATTGCATACGATCGTTTTCATTAAACCATGGAACAAATTGAAATAATCTAATTGCATATGTATCTTTCTAGCATTGGCTATAAAAGAAAGAGGCTATTAAAATAACACGCACGAGTTATCGCACGTAATGACAGCGTTAATGAAAGAGCACAGTAGAAAGACGGAGCGAATGTACGATGTATGATGGGTTTATCGATCCATCATTTCCCTATTAATTGCAAATTAATACTCGCAATTATTCTCTATGTTGATTGTGTCTCTGGAGATACATTCTCGCGAACTTACAATTTCTTTTTCTTTATTTTTTTTCTTCTTCTTTATAAGAGCATACATCACGGTTCGTTATATTTCTAATCAAATTCTTAACACGATGATGGAAAGTTAGCATTGGTCTAAATAAAATTAGATGTTGTTTAATCTCTGTGACGAGAATGCAAAACGTATATCTCAAATCACGTCGAGATGACTCAACAGGATAACGGTAGCAGCAACAGCAGCAGCAGCAACAACAGCAATAGCAGCGACAGCAATAGCTACAACAGCAAACTTCGTAGTTAACATGAGACGAGAGTGAACGAGATAAATAAAAAAGAAAAGAAAAAGAGACAGAGTAGAGTCACGTATATAAAACAAACTCGAGGACCGAAATCCGCGGAAAAGCTGCGTTTCGTTTTTAAGCCGAGCCCCTCTTATATTCTGCTCGCGTGCGAAAGATATAGGTAGCACTCGACGGAGGAACGTCTGTTGGAACGACGAAAGACGAGCGCAAGCTTACCAGCCACGTTTCTCCCCAAAAAGTGGATTCCCTTGACATAAGACGACCAACCTAATAACAATTTACAATTATCACAGCTTCACGAATGCTATCTTTTGTTCTTTATTTCACGGAGTACATGGAATTCTAATACAATTCACGAATCGGTACTAACTTTTGTTCTTTGTATAATTAGATTTCTTTATTTTTGTTTTCTTGTCTTTCATGTCCTCTTTTATTTTTTTTTTTTTTTTTTAAATGATCAATACACATACGTTATACTCATAACGTTAAACAGATCAGCTATGATATTATCTTGTGTCGGTGTCTCTCAAAAGTCTACGTTCTATTTCACATATAAGAACTGTTTTCAACGGTGAGTCGAACGTCTCTCTCTTTCTCTCTCTCTCTCTCTCTCTCTCTTTCTCTCTCTCTTCTTCTTCTTCTTTCAAAAGTAAATAACTCTCCAATTTATGATGTTTGTTATCACCTTCAATGGCAAATGAGAAAATGCCGTGCACAAATATCTCAAGAGAATCGGATGCTCGTGTAAGCTACATACATGTGTCTACAATACTGTGTGTGTGTATACGTCCATCATTGTACGTACACAAGATCGTGCGAGTCTTGTAAACGTAAAACGAAAGGTACGTTGAATGTCCACCGAGTCATTCCAATTGCAAGAGATTCCGATCACGTACGCATATCGGTGGTAACTTACGCTTTAGCCGAAATTAGGACGGATTTTGTCGCTGACAAGAGAAAAACCACCGAACGTTCCTATTCCATCGATAAGTTTTACGGATTTTAAAGCAACCCTTACTGATTACATCGCGGCCATTTACTCTTCTAATTAAATCGCTCCTCTCTACCATTGGAAACCTCGACGAAAGCTTTTTATCGTTCTTCTAACTAACTTCAACAATAGAATTTACGAGTATACGTTTCTCGTGAAATTGACAACACTAAGAACACTAAGAAGATAAGACGATAATCATGGAGAAAAAAAGAGAAAGAAGGAAAAAAATATATCTTCGAAATTAGCTATCACTCTTTTTTCTTCCTTTTTTTTCCTTTTGTTCAATTTCTATACATTCTTTATTTTATTTTTGAACAATGATATTTGAAATAATCTTTGCTTTATGCTTTCGAAACGAGCACGTAACAAATTTTATGACTTTCGCATCGTGTATTTCTGAAATGCCTCGTGTGTTCCTTTCAGTCGTGAAATTTTTATTCTTGATTTCCTTGAAATAAAACAAGTTGGATAATAAAAATCCAACGACGGGAAAGTTTTCTACGGAAATGACGTCATTGCTGGCACTCCTATAATCGACCACGAAAACGAGATTCCAAACCGTTCTCCTATTAAATCGACGTTGACGAACTCGCTTCATCATTGAATCCTTTCGCAATTTCGTTAATGACGAGGGAAGCTCGTTCTTCTTTGCTTTATCGATTTATGAACGAATATACATGAGTAACGTGCGATTCGAAATGTTGCGAGGAAATTGGTCGGAAAGGGATGTAAATTTATCGATTCCTTTTTTTTCTTTTTTAATTAGTCAAACTGTCGTTTTCTTGGATCCATTAAAAGACGTGGGTGAAGAGAAAACTTCAAGATTGATCGACTTTCAAATAGAATCTATCTTCGGAGTTAGGGTTCGATTACACACCATCCAAAGTTAAATCACTTTTCTCTCGATGTGATAAGCTTTAAACGGTTCTTCCTTAAATTCTCATACGATGACAATCGAATTAACGTGCATATTATCTTTTTATTAACGTTTAATGTTAATTTACGATCATATATTTTTATCATATTACAGGTGGAGATGAAAGGAATTTCAGGTCCTATAGAATTTAAAGAAGGAAGGAGAATTCAATTTAAATTGGACTTACTAAAGTTAAAACAGCATTCGTTGGTTAAGGTAAGAACCATATTACGGATAATCCCTTTGTAATATATAATCTATTTGAAACGAAACTGTCTTTTTTCATGCGAGTACTTTGCATATCAATAAAACATCCAAAACAATACACATTTTTTCATTTTCTTTTTTCTTTTGAAAATTTGATCATTACTGCTTAACTTCTAGTGAACTATTTAAAAAGACAAAAAAGAAAAAAATATTTTTGTCTTAATGTACATGTCATAAATTTTATTATTAACATTAATATCGAATTGTGATAACAGGTAGGAGAATGGCGTCCCGGTGTTGGCGTTAATGTCACAGACACTGCGGCATTTTACGAGGCTAGTTCGGCCAATGTAACGCTGATAGTTATCACTATATTGGTAAGTTATCGTATTTGATTCGTACTATATATTTAATTAATATATTGTCTACTTATTCAATAAATCCCTCCAAAATATATGGTAATGATTTATCCTCGATACAGATATTTGAAATACGTTCTTAGTACATCGACCTATAGAAGAGGTAAAATATAAGATTTTCGTTTCTTCGCGATGATCAAATACGTTTTATTTGTTTTTTCCTTCTTTCTTTCCTGTTTTCTTTTTTGTTTGTTTCTTTTTTTTTCATTTCATTTCTTCTTCCAAAATGGTATTATTTTTCTCGCCTCGTCCTACGTGAAATGAGTTGCGAATGGTGTTCGTGATACAATCGAATTTTACCTTTCTTGCATGAATATCGTTCGTGGACAGGAAACACCGTATGTGATGATGCACTACGAAAAAAACTACACCGGGAATTCGCGGTTTTATGGTTTTTGCGTGGACCTGCTTGAGGCGGTGGCAAGGGAAGTCGGCTTCTCGTATCGACTGGATTTGGTACCTGACAGGAAGTACGGTGCAAGAGATCCCGAAACAGGCGAATGGAACGGCATCGTCAGAGAACTCATGCGACATGTATGATTTGATTTGTTTAATTTATTAGATTTCGATTTTTATTCGAATCATCCTTTTGATCGCTCTTATTTGACCTTTAGATATCCTTTAGATGCTTTCAAATTTACATTTTTTTACTCTATCTCTTTTATCTCGTAATTCTTCATCTAACGAGTAGATATCAATATATATACACACACACACACACTTCTTGATTCTGCCACTCGATTTAATTGCACTTATCACCACTGGTTAATATTGCCTCATTTTTTGTACGTAGATGTTTGTCCGTATCGTTCATTTTACTGTTATCTCTTTGTATTCGTTTATCGGCTATGCTTGGTAGTGCTCTTTTCCCATATTTCTCTGATAGAACGTTACCACAAAAGGAAAAAGAAATCGAAGCGATAAAAGCAAAAAACTACAAAATTCTCAAGATAACGTATAAACCATTAACAAAAATCGACTACAATTCATAATTCCACAATAGCATCGGATTTTATTAAATTATTATATAAATTTCTATCTTGCAAATAAAACTCTACCTTATTGTACTTTGTACTTAAGACACTTATGTTGCCGCGTTGATATATATATATCCTTACTGTTACCACCCCTGCCATGGATTATGTATTCTGCTTGGCTATTCCTCATAGTTCTGAAGAGCGTACAAGTGTGTCGGAGTTAAGATGTGTGTCCACGTCGAAGTGATACCATTTAAAAATTCTTAATATTTAATTTCCATCCTAATCTAAAAGAGATCCGTTTACCAAGTTTAATTGCTCTCGTAGTTGTTTGATATCGTAGGAGCGTATCTGGAATGAAGAGATAGAAGCTGGGACCTAAAAATGTACATTTTGGACGGTGAGTCACCAAAGCTGTTTAATTTATTTCGATTTGTATTAATATTGCCATTGTGTTCGATATTATAATAAAAAAAATTAGTAATAATACGTCTTCGTTGTAAATACACACATGCTCTATTTAGATATTTGAAATATATCGCTTGACGCCAATATAAGTAAATCCATCGTCCAAAAGCTTGATGTACAAACTCGCCCGATAAAATGTACATTCTTTCTTTTTTTTTTGTTTCTTATTTTTTTTCTTCTTTCTTTGTTATTTCTTTTTTTTTTCTTTTTTCTACGTTCATAGTAAAAGAACAGGCTCGTGCGAGCGCTCCTCGATTTATACGCGTATCTGAACGATGCCGACCATTTTCGCTACCGAGCTTCCTGTATGGACCGTTCGTCACGAAACATTGACTCGTCACGATGGTAGGATCACGTGAGAAAGTACTTTTAACTTATCGTAAAAGTGTCAGGAGTACTACGTGGAAAGATTGGGTAAATACTCGAGAGCATTATACGAATCGGTGGAAGACAGAAGACAAGTGGCAAAATGTCAGAGGTTATAAACCTAAAGGAAGGGAAGTGGAGCCAGGATGTTCACGTGATTTGCGTTTTCCGTCTCGTTTATGATTCCATTCGAATATCTCAATGATCATTTTTTTTTCTCTTCGACGTACATAAAAACGAGCGCATTTAATTAATTCTTATGGAAATTTCATTAAATATATTTGTTTAAAAATATTCTCATGAGTATTACTTAACAATATTTTTGTTTGCGTTATTGCACGAGTATTTGCACTTATTACCTCGCGTGTTGGTTCTCGATCGCTACGCACTCAAAGACACGTTCGTTCTACCTCTCTCTCTCTCTCTTTCTCTCTCTCTCTCTCTCTTTCTCTCTCTCTCTCTCTCTCTCTCTCTCTCTCTCTCTCTCTCTCTTTCTGTCTCTACTTATCTATCTATCTATCTATCTCCCTCCCACTCTTTTACCACTGAACATAACCAGCTTTGTGGAAGAGTAATCCATTTAAGCGGTCGATCGACATCGCTACCGAAAGAGACACGGCGTAACACTTTTACCAATCGATTCATTCTAATTTCTTTCCTATCATTTCCTTTTCCTCTATTTCTATCTCTTTCTCAAATATCCTCCTTCCTTTAACGCGTAAGGATCGAGACGAGTCGTCGGAAAATATTAAGAATCGATGAAAGGGGAAAAAGTGAAAAATGAACGGTAAGGAAAGGAAAGAAAGAAGAAGAGGAAGAAAAAAAAGGTTGGAAGAAGGAAGGAAGGAAGAAAGGGGATCGATAGAAACAAAAGAAAGTGGTAGTCTCCTTTTTATGGTCCCCCATAGGAGCAGCCGTACGTAATGCTGAGGAGCAGAGGGAATTTCAGTGGAAACGAGCGTTACGAGGGCTTCTGCATCGACCTGCTGAAGGAGATAGCACACATGGTAGGCTTCACCTACAGGATCGAGCTCGTGCCGGATGGCAAATACGGCGTTTACGATTATGAGACCGGCGAATGGAACGGAATAGTACGCCAGCTGATGGACAAGGTGAGCAACGTGCGCTTTGAATCGCACGCTTTGCAAATCTCAAGGTTAATACTCTCTCTCTCTCTCTCTCTCTCTCTCTCTCTCTCTCTCTCTCTCTCTCTCTCTCTCTCTCTCTCTCGCTTTTTCTATTTTTATTCTACTTTCTTATAGAAACTTTCGTTTCTTTGATTAAAAGCAATTACTAACAGGCATAGTTGTTCACTTTCTACGAAATAAATCGCAATTGAAATGTTGAAGATCTTATATACGAACGTGTCAATCATCATCATTATCATCATCGTCGTCGTCGTTATCATCATAATATACACAGTTATCTTTTTTTTCTTTTTCTTTGCTCTTTACCCTTGTAAAGTCTCAAACTTCGGTGTAGGATCTAAAGAAAATTATCGTAAAACATAAAGATATACGTACATCCTTTTGCTGGATAATATTCGTTTGAATCAGCGATTTCACATCGTCCTCGTAATGTCTCCACACACACATACACACACATATGTGTAAAAGTGAAATGGAAAAAAGTCGGTTTTTAAGAAACGAAAGAATCAGCAAAGAATCTTTTGTTGCGTTATCGAGTAACCATCGAGATGGGTATCTTTATATAGACGTATACCTAGTCTCTAGAGCGACAAAAACTACAGAAATAAATCTGCCTAAGACTCGGCGGTATGACGGTACCTCAAGTGCTTAGCGGAAAAGCATGTGCTTTTTTCAGACGCTGAAAAAGCAGTTACATACATAGATATAGTGGTAATTCGAAAGTGCATACATACTTTGCGAAACACGTCCTTTCTCCCTCCCCCCTCTCACTTACCTTTTCTTTTTCTTCTCACATTTTTTTCTCGTTTGCTCTCTATCTGTCTATCTATCTTTATTTCTTTCTGTCTTTCATTCTTTCTTTCTCGTTTCCTCTTTTTTCCCCTTCTTTTTCATTCACTACCCATCCACGCACCTATTCATCTCCATTTCGTTCATTGCGCTTCGAAGTATCTTTCAATGGACTCGACTCTTTCGTACCTTTTTATTATATCCTAGGAAAGAAGGAATGGATTCTCCATAAAATATCGCAACATTATTTATCGTCAAATAACCGGTTCGCAAATCTTCGCGAGTCGTGTCTTCATTATTTTATCTAATATCAAATTTGTTTTAAACGACTTTGAATAACAATTTTTAATGTACCTTTGAAATGATATAATGCTTAAGAATTCGTGCAATAGTAGGATAAAGGGAAGAGAATTGGTGGGCGTGGTGGAGGAGAAAAGAAAAAAAAGTAAAATAAGTGAAAGAAGGAAAGAAAAAGAAACGGGAACGCTAGGATCGGATAACCGAAATGAAACGAGCTTTTACCATGTAGTAATTCTTTTCATTACTCTGCTTTAATCGTGACAGTGCATGCACGCAAATTTTTATTTAACATATATAAAGTTTTTTGTATCATTACAATAAGCAATCTAAATATCGTCATTTTCTAACGAAAAGGAAACGACGATGCTTGAGCCAATTATATTAATTACAAGTGCTATATTGCTTTTTTGAATATTACTCTACGATTTTCCTATTTCTTTTATTTCTTTTAAATACAACATAAATGTTTCTTCAAGTATGATTATATATTTTAAGTTGATAATCCTAGGATACGTACGTTTGGATCCTGACGACGATAAGAAGATTGAAAAAAAGGTTTGACAGGAAGTAGAAAATTTTACATACAGCATGCATTTTTGAACAATTATATAAATTCATTTCTTCCCTACAATATACTTTTGCATGTGTTTGTATATTTCTTCGTATTTCGATTTAGACGTAGACCGAGTCATAGACGTGGTCTATGGGGTTAAAATCTTCTTCGTTATACAATTTTTATAACTTAACAATACTATATCATAAAGAGAAATAATAGTTTTAAAATGATCGTCGATCGAAATTCTCATTTCGAAATATATATATTTGTTTTTTCAGAAAGCCGATCTGGCAGTGGGATCGATGACAATTAATTACGCTCGAGAGAGTGTCATAGACTTTACAAAACCCTTCATGAATCTCGGAATCTCCATTCTTTTTAAGGTAAGAAAGAAGTAAAAGTTCGTCCTTTTTTAGGACGGCGAGTATCGTCCCACGTTTTAAAAATCCACGAAGTTTATCTTGAAACGTGTAAGCGATTACCTTTGTTACACGCGCCAGGAGAGTCGTATTTAAAGAAGGAAGGAACCAGTATAAACCACCCCTTTAATCCTCGGCTGGCTCACCATCGGAAATTGCACCCGGCGGCTAAGTCTCATATTTTTACTTCATCCGGATTTCCGCATTGTTGCTCTCGCTTCTTGATTTCTTTGCAACTATTTCTTTCTCCCTTTTTCTTTTTTTTTTATTTCATTCTACTATTTTTTTGCCGTCCAAGCTTACATTCATCACCCTTATCTAAGCATACTCCGTTTTTTCGTTTCCTTTATATTCGTTTTGTTTTTTCTTTCTTTTTTGTATTTAATTTTTGCGTTTTCCATGTCCCTTATCCTCTTACTTTTGCTCTTTTCATCGATACCATTTGCATATGGTTCATCCACGCATTGCATTCATTAGTCGTATTTACCTGCTCTTCCTTCTTCTTTTTTTTTCTTTCATTCTTTTTCCTTCCTTCTATATCTTTTTTTCTTCTTCTCGATACGGGTTCTACCCGCATATGAAAAATATTAGTCGATCTTTCGACTAGAAGGATGCATTTTAAAAACGCATTGTCATACAAGAAAAAATGTATAAGCGATGTTTTAAAACTTATTTAAATGCAAGATTGAAAATGTTTACTTTTGGTCTCAATATTATTAATGATAAGATAGTGAACGGCTATATTCGATAAAATATTGTAGAAAAGGAAATGAGAAAAATCAAATGGCGAATGCGTTCGAGTCGAGATATGAAACGTGCTGTTAAATCCTTAATGAATGAACCCTTTCTATCGGGTGTAACGGTGCGTTCGAAGTTTCTCGATGCGACAGTAATATCGTGAGCACTAGCATGAATTCGAGAGCGTATGCACACGTTTCGGTAACTCGCGGATGCACGTGTCGCCGGGCTAATTAATGGCAGGCACAGCTGATGGCGCATCGATGATTTAATAAACGATTTTTGTTCTTTTCGATTACGTTTTCATTTTTGAACTTTGACCAACCGAAAGATCGAACACTCGGATGGGTTGTTTCTATCGACGATACGAATATAAAATAACGCGTTTTGGGTGCATCAATTCCAAGCAATTGGTCACTTCTGTTTCGAGCTTCGTTTCATCCTATTCCGTCTATCTATCGTTTCTTTACGTCCAACGGAAAATTCACTCGACCATTTCAATAGAATTTACGAGAATTAGGTTCGCTCCTATTTCTTCTTTCTCTCTCTTTCTATTTCTCTTTCTTTCTTTATTTCTTTCTTTCTCTTTCTTTCTTGCTTTATTTATTGCTCTTTTTTTCTTTTATTGTAAATTCCATTTAAAGTACTAGAAAGACGAACGAATGGAAAACCAATCGAGTAACTCCAGACGAACGATTCTATCGTTTAATCAAATTTTCATTTGCTAGATATTATTAATTTATCGAAATATTTGAGAAACATGATATACATTGGTTTAATATTATTAATCGTCAGTTTGATTAAAATTATAATATTATTTCTGATAACGTTGAAGAAGTTCGAATTAGATTGTTTAATTTCCTTTTCATTTTCCTTTCCTTTCCTTGATTGTCTAATCAGTGTTGGACCGTGAGCGCAACATCTAATTAATGTAAGGTGCCCACTTAATTATAGCTAATGTTACTCGGGAGATGTGGTTATTCAAAGTGCTCTTTAATCATCCTCTGAACGTCGATTACCATTTTCCATGCTCGTATCTCTTCCTTCTTTACCGTGATAGAAAATATTTTCTGGATAATTACGTACGTTTTCGACGTTTGATTTATTTCGCAATAAAAGTAAATTCTTCGATGCACTTTTTTCTTTTTTAAAGTTTCTCCTTAGATCGTAATATTTTTCATGCCTTCTTAAATCTTTCTCTTTCTCTCTATCTTGTTCTATTTCTCTCCCCCGCTCCCCCGCTCTCTCTCTCTCTCTCTCTCTCTCTCTCTCTCTCTCTCACGACTTAAATTCAGCTCCGACCATCTGGAAAGATCCCTCTTTCATTCTTCCATGGTACTACCGTTTCTTTTCCATTAAGAGAAGGGAGTGCTAAATTTTGAATCAACTGATTCTATTTGCGCGCTGATGCGTCCGCGGGAACCAGGCATCTGCTTTTCCCCGGACTTTCTAATATTTTAAAAGGTGGTAGGTTATTATTAGGTCACCTTAAAATACTTTTAAGAACATAATAAGTTATATAGTATCGTGATCGAACATATATAATAGTAGCTAACATAAGATATTTGTCACCTCTTTGCCCTCGTTCCTAGTCATGAAACATTCAATCGATCTTTCCTCTCTCACACATGTTTGTCACCTCTAATTATATCGTGCACGTAAAAATCAATAATAAAGAAGTCGAATCTAAAGGACGGATCTTAATTACGAAATAATTGTATCTATTAATTTACGTAATTATCTTATTATCTGGGATTTACGATATTGTATATAAAATGAAAATGATCATGGACATTATACGTATTTCCTTTGTTACGTAAATCAGTGAAAATTAATCTGCTGCAAGAACATATAATTATAGAATTAAGGGTATCTATTTTGATCAAATTATCTATCATCCAGTATTATGTTGGATATAACTGTGAAAGATTTACGAGTCGAGATATCTTTTTCTTGGCATTTACGATTAAACAGGACAAGGGGTTTTATCCGATTTCGTATAATAACTTGAATTATTCTCCGGAAGATATTTTTCTTTGTTCTAAATGGCTCGACAGGTGCCAACGAGCCATCCTGCGCGACTATTCTCATTTATGAATCCACTGGCGATCGAGATTTGGCTATACGTCCTGGCAGCTTACGTCTTGGTATCGGTGACAATGTTCGTCGTTGCAAGATTCAGTCCGTACGAGTGGAATCATCCTTATTCCTGTCACGTCGGTCCAGAAGTCATCGAAAATCAATTTTCTCTCTCAAACAGTTTTTGGTTCACCATTGGTACACTTATGCAACAAGGGAGCGATTTAAATCCAAAGGTACCAGGAACCTTTTCTTTTATTCATGTTCTTATATTATCTAGATTTATTCAGTGAAATATAATTATTTGAATTGATTCAACAGGCCACCAGCACACGAATAGTAGGCGGAATTTGGTGGTTCTTTACATTGATAATAATATCTTCTTATACCGCTAATTTGGCGGCATTTTTAACAGTCGAAAGAATGATAACACCGATTGAAAATGCTGAAGATCTAGCCAGTCAGACTGACATTTCTTATGGTACTCTCGACAGTGGAAGCACGATGACCTTTTTTAGGGTAACATCACATGTAGTTACTTTCTATGAATATTTACTAAAAACGGGATAGAAAACTAAGCTTCATTTTAATTCCATATCCAAAAGGATTCGATGATCGAAACGTATAAAAAGATGTGGCGATTCATGGAAAATCGAAAACCCTCCGTATTCGTGCCGACTTATGAAGAAGGAATTCAACGAGTACTTCAAGGAGATTACGCCTTCTTGATGGAGTCAACGATGCTGGATTACATCGTACAAAGGGACTGCAATCTTACGCAAATCGGTGGTCTTCTAGACAGCAAGGGCTACGGAATAGCTACACCTATGGGTAAAAATATTTCTTTTTTTTTTTTAAGCATCGTATAGTCCAAAAGTAGCAGATAAGAAAGAAATAAATCTGAAATAATATTATCGTAGTCACGTAATCTCGTAACACGTATTCTTAGGATCTCCTTGGCGGGACAAAATATCTCTGGCGATTTTGGAGCTTCAAGAAAAGGGTGAAATTCAAATGTTGTATGATAAATGGTGGAAAAGTCCAGGCGACACCTGCATGAGAACCGAAAAAGGAAAAGAGAGTAAAGCTAACGCTTTGGGGGTTGACAATATAGGTCAGTGGAAGATTCTTTGTCCCTTTTCGTTTCTTTTCTTTTCTTCTTCTCTCTGTATTTTCTTCTTCTCTGGCATCGATCCTTATTATTCTCATATGCATCTGCAATAAAATTCTTAAGAAAAAATATTTCTTTTTACACCTTATAGAGTATATGTCCGATTTAAATATATACATGCGATAAAGTGTTCAAAATACTACAAATATTTGAGGCGAATGTTGAATAGAGTCAAAAGTAACAGATCGTAGTGATAATTATTTACGGCTTGGAATTATTAAACTTGGAGAATCCTGCGAAAATCACGTTTGAATTTTTCAATTGAACTACATTCTTTATCGCACATTCTTTTTGCTGATATCGAACGATATTTTCAAAACACTATATACACACGTATTTTTTACGAGCCGTTGTTTAATTATTAAAGGGTTTCTCTTTCTATGCGTTTGAAAGGATTTACGCCATGAAATCTAAAGGTCGAAATTTTTGTCCGATTTTGATGCTCAAAGGATTCGTAAGAAATATAAAAGTCTTTTACATGAGACAATCGTTTCAGATTTTCGAAACAAGCGTTTTACTTGAGTGAAAATTACTCGTGAATATTATCCATTTGCAGACTCGAGTTTGAAAAAAAAATAAAAAGCAAAATAATATTTTGCAAAAATCTGGATATAAGACAGGATATAGAATACAAGATATACATATGTAAGGTGATTCCAAGGAACACTCGATAATTTAAACGATGATTTGAATGCGTCTTGTAACACAGTCAATTATCGATAACCTTATTTTTTTACACAACATGAATGAGAAATTTTATCAATGATGTTTTTCCGATGTTCGTTAACATTGAGTATCTTAAGGCTTATCCGTTCCTTCCTAGGTGGTGTTTTTGTCGTTTTACTCTGTGGATTGGCTTTTGCCGTGCTGATAGCCATCTTCGAATTCTGTTACAACTCGAGAAGAAACGCACCAGCCGAACGAGTGAGTCTCATTCATATTTATTTAATTTTCTCCCCCCCCCCCTATTCAACACATTTTCCGTGTCTTTTCCAAAATCGTGATAATTTATTATTATTTTACCATCCATATCTAATGCATGAGATTTCAAATTTGATGACCGATCGCCGTTGAATTTTCTCGTCGATATTAAATACGTGCCTGTGCATGATTTTCATTGAAAAGCCGTTGATTTTCAGTAATCATTGATAACCGACAGAACGTCATTATCGAACAAAAAGAGGACGACATTAGTCGGGACTTCGGATACATTAGGTTTGCATGAAATTTTCTCGGTTTTGTTTCATCTCGACATCACGACCGAACATCAGCATGAACTCATCGTCCATTGAAGCATGTCAACCGATCTCCAGTGTTCTACGTTCCAAAATAGACGAAGGTCCGTTCAATAGTAATAACTCATGATTTTATCGAATATAAATATATATATATATATATATATATATATATATATATATATATGCACATACATGTATTTTGTTTATAATAAAATATTCAATGTATCTGCAAGTGTATTTAAAAAAAAAATAAATAAATAAAAAGTACAAAAAATCGGAATAAATAAAAATATAAATTGTATGATGTATGATCACAGAGAGGACCGATAGCTATGCCTACCTGCTCGGGATCTCTACAGGGTATTTCTCAAACGGTACAGCAACAACATCAACAACAACAACAACAACAAAATCAACAACAAGAATCATTATGCTCGGAAATGGCCCGAGAACTTTGTCGTGCTTTGCGTTGCCATGCATCCTCTCGACGGCGCCGTGCTTGTGAAAAATGCTCGACCCACGGAATCGGCTATCCACCGGATAACCCCACTGCTACCCCAATCAACGGGATGAGATCCCAGGTAGGAATTTTGAAAATTTATAAAGCTAATCGTTTGACATCGATTTATTAATTTATAATCATTATAAATTAAGTAGGAAATAAATTATAGGGTTCGAATTTCATTCGTATTACGTTACAGAGAAGCAGTCTGGGTGTACCCACGGTCGAACTACCAGCACACGTTCATGCGCATCATCATGCATCGCCGCACGACTATGATGGCAATTAAGGGCGAACGCTGCTCTCTAAGCGACTATCGACAAAGTATAATCCAGGAACGTTACGAGGACGAAAAATATCGACGATCGACGATTCTATTGTAAACGTTCTCGTTTTGTCGTGCACGTTCTCCATCGTGTTCGTGTTATCGATTTACGACCTATCTTTTTGAAAATCCACACCGCTGCACAATTCTTCTCGATAATCTTTGCATTTGGTAATCCCCGTCGATTTACGTAGGTCTCCTATTTTGTAAAAAAAGAAATAATAATAATAATAATAATAATAATAATAATAACAATAATAATAATAATAATAATAATAATAATAATAATAATAATAATAATAACAATAATAATAATAATAATAATAATAATAATAATAATAATAATAGTAATAGTAATAATAATAATAATAATAATAATAATAGTAATAATAATAATAATAATAATAATAATAATAAATAATAATAAATAATAAATAAAATGCTAGCGCGTTGGTCGTTTTTTTTTTTTTAAATGTGTGTAGCAACTGACGTTGCATTCGCGAACGAACAAACCAACGAACGAACTCGCTGATACGAAAGAGAAATGAAAGAACAATTATTCTTTGATATAGAATTAATGCACGATTTTATTTATAAAATGTAGTCTTGATGATATTCTTCGCTCCGCACAAATTGAAAATACGTGCACTAGAAAAATCGGGCAATAAATAATAACCAAAAGGATATTAGAAGAAATATTACTATAAATAATTTAAAAATAAGAATAAATAATTATAATTTAGAATATACTCTTTTTCTCTTTGCGAGTTCATACATTTCTGTATATATATATATATATATATATATTTATTTATTTATTTATTTATTTATTTATTTATTTATCCAGTGTTCGTGGAATTTTCATAAAACGTTTAATAATATCACGCAAATTCACCATCTTTTTTTAATCTTTACGTAATAATGAAATAAAACAAACGACCGCGCATTTATCATAACTATTTTGTGCACATGACGTTGCCGCTACATAACACCCACGTTTCACCAATAGAAATACACGATGGACAAATGATATAGCGAGATAGAAATGACACCCTAATCTCCTGTAAATATTCGCGCCAGAGTAAACGAGGAAGTAGACGACGCAAGTATTTTACTTAAATGAGCGAGCATGTATAGCGCTACCCACACAAGTACAACTTAGACTTTTGGTGTCACATAACGTATGTATAAACAATATAGATGGCGAATAAATCTAAAATGAAAAGAAAAGGAAAAAATAACATCATATAAAAAAAAAACTACAACAACCTTACACCTCCCAGATAAATTTTATAAATAAATGGAACGAGATAAAACTTTAACGTAGAGTGAGTGTGGGTCAAGGATATTATATATGTACTTTCTTTCTTTCTTTCTTACTTTCTTTCTTTTTTTTTTTTTATATATAACATCATTTATTAAGGGATAAAATAAATGACAAATAACATATCACTTATATGAAACTATAACATTTCTTAGAGTGTTCATTATTCGTTATGATATAAAAGAAATCACATCACATACGACCCTTCGCGCACGGTTACGATCGCTCGAGCTCGAATCATGTTTATACGCGTTTATGTCGTGTTTTCTATGCATGTTGTATTTCGCGCGAAGAGAGCTGACAAATATAATATACGAACGAATAATAATAATAATAATAATAATAATAATAATAATAATAATAATAATAATAATAATAATAATAATAATAATATTAATATTTATATTAATATTAATATTAATATTAATATTAATATTAATAATAATAATAATAATAATAATAATAATAATAATAATAATAATAATAATACTAATCAAGCGATAGAGCGGTATAATAAAAAAATAACTAATACGCTGGCCAACTGAAAGACAAGGGAAGCGAATATTAGTGTAAAAGACTCGTCTGCGGTTTTGTAACTAAGTTCATCCTTAACTCCATGATAAGATTAGGCGACGACCGCGAAGCTTAATCGAATCATAAGAGTGTCGAGATAACGTTTTTGGGACGAGCCTCTGCGAACGAGTTTTCTATGTGAAACGATACGAAAAACGAAACGAAACGAAGAGAAAGAAAAAAATAAATAAAAATACAAGGAATAAAGAAGAAGAAGAAAAAGAAAAAATCAAATGAAAACAAGACGAACTATCGTAGATCGAGATCGAATAAAAGAAGAAGAAGAAAGAAGGGAAAAGGACGAGAAAAGAATCGACATATTCGTTTTTCTCAAAAGATACTCTCGATCCTTTCGATTCCCGACGTATCTATCGCCTGCCGAAAAATGTTTAAAAACGAAAGATAATCAATCGTATATAAAATATAAAAGATTATTTTAAGCGAAAGTTAAATCGACAGTTACGATAAATGAAAAAAGATTCGAGCGGGAGCGATCGCGTCCGACGATTCTAATATAATATAACCGACTTATAAATCTTAGAAGGGTCTAGTCAAATCACTTGAATTATCACACGATCATACTCGACACAGTGGCATGTACAATATTCGCAATATGCAAATTCTTTTTCCGACTCACGGAGGCGGCATTCTCGAGAGCGAGCTTTTTTCTATAATAGATCGATAATCCAACGTTCGAGCGATGATCGAAGCGACGATCCGAACGACGAATCTCCTGCATTTGCGTTCGCTTTTAAAATCGAATCTCTCTTCGTTTCGTCTCTCAAGATTCGTTGCGTTTTTCCATTAAAATGGTAACGTAAAAAAAGAAGCGAAATGTGCTGCGTCCATCGATGCGATATCGAACACATCGACGAAGCTTTTTTCGATTATCTTTTCGATCTAAGAATGAACCGCCTCCCCTCTCTCACTTTCTCTCTCTCTCACACTCTCTCTCTCTCTCTCTCTCTCTCTCTCTCTCTCTCTCTCTCTCTCTCTCTCTCTCTCTCTCTCTCTCTCTTTCTGCTTTTCTTCCCTTACTCTCGCTTCTGCCTCTAAAAAACGACGGATTCGTATTTCTCGTTTTCTTCGCGAGCTTACACATATATACTTTTATATATATATATATATATATATATATATATATATATATGTATGTATGTATGTATGTATGTATGTATGTATGTATGTATGTATGTATGTATATATATAAAATATGAATACACACAGACACACGCGCGCGCGCGCGTATTCACATTCATATCTTTTAAATATTTTACTTTTCTTTTTTAGCTTTTATCATTCGCATTTTCTTTTTCATTTCCATCTCTCTCTCTCTCTCTCTCTTTCTCTTTCTCTCTCTCTCTCTCTCTCTCTCTCTCCCTCCCCCTCTCTCATGCGAGCGCGCGCGTTCTTTCATCATTTGTCTTATCTTACTTCAAATTTTTCATTCTCATGCACACGCAGTCGCATACCGTCTCCCCATGAGATCAATTCGCACGAGGTAAACATTTTTCGTTCGCATTCTAGTATCCCTACGAGTTTTTGTCTCTAAACGGAATAATAATTTTTATTCGCTCTAACGAAACTCCGAAACAATACGAAAAGTCTTCTACCCATTGCTCGCCGATCGCTTTTCTCTTTCGGACTACGAAAACAACCGTATTTTGGTACAATTACAAATAATAATAATTTGAGAACGATCTATGCGATGGAAAAAGAAAACGAGAAATCAAATTAAAGAGGTGGCGAAGAAATGATAGAAAGTGAAAAAAAAAACAGAAAAAAGAAGAAGAAGAAAACAGAAATGAAATAGAAAGTGAGAAGAGGGGGAAAAGCTTGTGTAAAAAATCATTAAAAAAACAAAAAAAAAAGTATTTAAAATCGCTAAAGAAAGACAAGGGTCACGTCGTTGGATCGATTAATTGATTAATCGTATTGAACAATCACGAGCCTCTACGTTTGTCACAAATATAATATCGACGATTACAATTGAATGTTAATAAATATTAATGGCATTCAGTCGACTCAGTAAAAAAATTTAATTATCACAAAAATATACGAAAATCTCAAAGTGAAAATTCTTTTTCTTATTAATTCATTTTTTTCTTTCTTTCTTTCTTTCTTTCTATTTATCGAGCGTGTCTTCAAATCGACTTCTCTTGATAAAAAGAATAAAAGAAAATGAAAAAAAAGAAAAAAAGAAAAGGAAAGTAACATACTAACAGACAATAAGAGAAAGAAAAAGAAATTTTCAATGTTAACGTGAAAGACTAGACGACTCGAACGCAAAAGTAATAATTATAAAATGAAAATACTGGCGTACGTCGATCGACGATCGCCCCAATCTTTCGAGATCGAATTCTGAATCGCGAAAGATTACTCGATATATATATATATATATATATATATATATATATATATATATATATATATATATATATATGTATCGAGTCGCTTACCACGGTTATACTAAAGTAAAATCGACTCAAAGGAAGTCTTTGGAAATGATAAAATCGAGGAGGCAAGTTATTTAAGATATTACACAGATATACGTCCGTATTTACGTTGAAACGACGAGTATGATTTAAAAAGAAAAACAAAGGAAGAAAAGAAGAAAGAAAGAAAAAGAACAAAAAAGAAAGAAAAAAGAATCAAACGCGCTTATAAATATATTATTTAAAAATCTTCAACTGAATATATAAATAATTCTAAAATATTATGTAATCTCGATGCGACGAGACTTCGGATTCGTCTTTAAACTTTACGAACAATTATGAGCAACTGTGAAAGTAATCGATAAATTTCTAAAAAAAAATTAAATGGTAATTTATGGATTCGTCGTTTCGACGCAAAGACAAAAAGAGTGTTCGTTCGATTTGGATACGTGCCGAGAGAGATAAGCATGAAACGATTGTACCGTTGCTTTTCGGCCGTGCATTGGCGCCAAGACCGAGGAGCTCCACGATCGAGGAGTCGTTCTTTCGTAAACTCTCCAAGTGATATGTAGACACTGTTTAAAACGATTAAACGGTGTCAATGTTGGTCGAAAGGTTTCACCGTTCTTTCTCTTTTAGTTTCGCCTCGTTTCATCGATGTAAAGAAAAGAAAGCTGGATAACAGATTTTTTCAAAAAATCTATACTTCTTTCTCTTTCTCTCTCTTTCTCTCTCTCTCTCTCTCTCTCTCTCTCTCTCTCTCTCTCTCTCTCTCTCTCTCTCTCTCTCTCTCCCTCCCTCTTTCATCTTATTTCACTCTCAAAGGATAATTTCAAAAATTTAACGAAATTTTCTCTGCATTCGTACGAAAAATACTACTTAAAACAATCGTTTAATCTTTTTAAGTCTTTCAAAATTTGTTAAACTTTCTTAATGATATTTTAATATGAAAAAGTCTGCGATCCAGCGATCCACCGATCATCCTAGAAACTTTGAGTTGCTCCGAATCATTATACGAGAATCATACTCTCGTGATTTAGAGCACGTACATATATTATTATATAATAAAGAGACGCCACTAATTACAAACGCTACATAATCTCCAATATATTCCTCTCGCACGTATAATACGACAAATGTCTCTTCTCTCACACATTCACGCATTCTCATTCTCTCTCTCTCTCTCTCTCTCTCTCACTCTCTCTCTCTCTCCCTTCCCCCCCTTCTCTCTCATTCTATCTTTCCTCCTCTTACGTCGAACATAAATAACGCACATGCTTATATACGTCTTTTCTCTTTGTGTTTGTTGGTTTCCTTGCTTCTTCATGTTAGTGTGTCTGCACTTTTGTGTAAATGAATGCATAATTAATCGTTCGTATAAGGATAATAATAGTGTGTCCATACGTATGTATGTTATGTATGTATGATGTGTATATATATATAGCGTGTAGCATGTATTTCATGTTTGTATGTATGTATATATGTATGTCGTGTATTTGTTATATAATATTTATATGCCATCACAGAACGTATATTTCGCGTGTATAGTTTGTGCCACGTTTTATTCCTTAATTTTCGTGTATCATGAAACAATTTATGTGAATTTGATTTTTTTAAACAGCCTCTCCATTCTCTCCTAACTTTCTTTTCTTCTGTTTTATCTATTTCTTCCTTCTTTCTTCTCTCTCT
The DNA here is from genome assembly GCA_911387935.1 of Dolichovespula saxonica. NCBI lineage: Eukaryota > Metazoa > Arthropoda > Insecta > Hymenoptera > Vespidae > Dolichovespula > Dolichovespula saxonica. The sequence goes on along the minus strand of OU427000.1, from coordinate 1,310,267 downwards.
CTCTCTCTCTCTCTCTCTCTCTCTCTCTCTCTCTCTCTCTCTCTCTCTCTCTCATCTCTCTCCCCACCTCTCTCTTTCTCCTAGCGAAATTACATTCGCTGTTACGAGAAATTACATCTGCCGATTTCTAGATGTTATAAATTTCAGCATGTTCATTTCTCCCCCAACGACGCGTACAAATCATTCAAGTATTACAGATACTTCCCACTTTACGAATTACTAACTATACACAATTTTTTTTTCCTATTTTTCCTTTTTTCTTTGTTTTTTTCTTTCTTCTTCTTCTTTTTCTTTAAATGATAAATAATACTTTTAAAAAATGTATACTATATTTAAAATTATTAAGATTTCCAATGGGAAATATTAATTGTCAGGAACAAAAGACATTTATTACACTGCCGTCTACACAGAGAATGTTAATTCTCACTTTAAAAGAAAGAGATCAGAGCGAATAAATTCGTAAAAGACGGGAATTACCTGTATCAACGCTACCGATCGCTCAAAGGCATGAAATTCGTTGATAAGCGTGCACATAATTCGATGCCTTATTATGTATTGATATTCCCAAAAAGATCGGTGGTCTTTTATTTTAATTCCAATTTCAGGCCCCTTCGCGCCTTTCTCTTTTTCTATCTCTTTATGTTTCCTTGCTACTATAACGTATATCGTACATTTGAAAAATATAGAAAATTTTATGGCGGCATCGAAGAAGCTTTTTACGCCGAGAGATAATAAAGAAGCACTCCTTTTCAATATTAATTTCTTTCGCTGCATCCTCACAAACTTTATATTTCGATGGATTAGCGATAGAAAGAAAAGGAAAGAAAAGAAAAGAAAAGAAAAGAAAAGAAAAGAAGAAAAAAATACAGCCGAACGTATGGCTGCTACACATCAGAATATACATATATATAAAAAAATACGCGAGTCTTTCTATCTATAAAACGATCGATGATATATCATCTCTTCTTCTCGTAATCTTTCCATTGCTCTCAGAGCTTTCGTCCTTACAATAATTTTCAATTTTCGATTCCAGCGACGAAGAATAAATTTATCGAGGATTTTTTCGAACGATCTGTTCTCCATCTTCTTATTCGAGGCATTTGCTTTGTCTTTTCCTCGATCATCAACGCAAGGCCAAGCTAACGATTAACCAATAAACTCTTGGAAAAGCGAAAGATCCAAGAAAAACGCATATAATTTCTTCAATGTTGTGTCTACATATCACTCTTTCTCTGATGTCCTGTAATATGTGTTTCCATGTATTTTGTGTGTTCGATGCGTTTTTCATCTTTCGTGCGCAAATCACGTGTATCGGTGTCGCGTTTGCTAATATCCTTTCTCTGTCGTGTACAAAAGCCTCGCTGAAAAAGCATCACGCGACTCGAAACGTAGAAAATAATAATTTAACAAACACAAAAATTAAAAAAAAAAAATTTATATCAGAATAAAAAAGATTCTAATAGACGAGTCGATTGAACAGGACAGATCCAACCACCAGGCGAACGATGGGACCCGAATCGATCTTCGTTTAGGTCATATATCTCATTACGGCGCGTAAAGCATACAATAATTCCGCCTGCATTCGTGCCTCCAATATCATCAAGTTGACGTGCACCTGAAAACAAAACAAAACAAAAAATTTATAATATACCTAATATAATTAGAATTTCCCTATACTAATTTCTTGTATTTGTCAAAGAAAAAAAAAAGCGAACAAGAAAAACTGGATTCCCACGTAATACGTAAGAATTTCTAGATAATCTTCTTCTTCTTCCTTTCATAAGTATATTTTTTATATTCTTTTTTTAATTTTCTTTTTATTCCTTAAAAGAGCATACCTTTTCACTGTGCTTGAACTCCCTCATGACACGATCGTAATCCTTCTTAGTAACGCGTTCCGGATAACAGACAGCGCTCTTGATAAAGGTCTTAAGACTTCGTTCGAGAAGTTGATTAACCTCGTTATAATCGTAGTCGTCGTGCCTTATTCCGAACATACATTGGATGTAGTTCCATATTGCTCGTCTGAAACGAGATGTGTCGACCTTACTATGCGTACCCATAGTGTAGTACGTCAAATTGTAAGTCGTCTTGAACTTGTCGTCTAGGAAATTGCCCACATCGTTGTAAAGTCGATTCACCAGCGAGTAACCGTGGTCATCCCAGGAATAGTCTTGCACGCGGAAGGTCGGTATGTCGTTCAGTTGACCTCGCTAAAAATAGGAGAGAAAGCTTTAAAGGGAAGTCGAGATTTGCATACTCTATCTTATTATTGACTATGAGACTATGATCGGATACGTTGAAAATAGAGTAAACGAGATAATTCTTATTCTTCTTCTTCCTCTTTTTTCCCCCGTTTTTTATTATTATTATTTTTTCCTTTTTGTTTTAAGAGCAAAGAACCAACAACGAGAAGATACGAAAGAGAAAGAGCTATTTTATTGACTCATCTTCCTCTTTGTTTCCATCACTGGCAAAGTTAAATGATACGTGAACGTTATCGTCTTTTAAATATTCATCGTTGCGTAAGCAAAAGGAACACGATCATACCACCGAGAGAGATTTATGTATTCATAGTTGGCAACCTTGGAATATTATTTTCTTTTTTTTTTGGCATTCGATAGTTAAATAACTTGATAACGAAATTTGACGGAGCGTGACACGAATATATGGTAGAATCGATAAAAGGGTATGACACGTTGTTTAATCGTTGTTAAATGTGATGTTGTACCTTAGCAAAATCTTGGTATATGAAGGTAGGATCGTCGATAAAGAGGCCGATGTCGGAATCGAGAATGCTGTTACTTCTTTGTGGTGCAGCTGCCAATTCGGCTGATTGTGTTTCGACCGTTTCGAATCTTTTCGATAATTCCTCTTGCGTTATTTGATAAGACTCGGACTTTTCGGATAGCCGTTTCATTCGTTCCATTAAAGTTTCCACGCCGACCTCTTGTTCACCAACTATGCTAGGCGATGATGGCGGCGACGGTACGTTTTCTATGACAAAATATATTAACAATTTTATTATCTCTCAAGTTATATCTTAAAGAAAATAAAAAGAAAAAAAGAATTCGATGTCCAGACTAACGTACCAGTCTTGCCGTCTCCATTGGGTATTTCCTTGGGACTACTAGAAAGTTTTTCTTTGGCAGGTGGCACTTTATTGCTATTGTCTTGTATATTTTCCTTGTAATGATGGCCCGTTACGTTGTCCAATTCTTCGTTGATTCCACAAGAGAAAACAAATGATGACAACGAATGAAAATGGGCCAAAAGGACTATCGCATGGACGACCTCGGCCAAGGACCAATTGTCCGCGCCTTTGGTCAGTTTCTAAATAAATCAAATATAATGGAACGTTATAAGAAATAAAATATATAAAAAAATTAATCAAATATATATATATATATATATATATATATATATATACACATATATATATAAACGTTAAACTTTATCAATGTTTAACGAAATAATTATCAAGTACTTTCGAAAATAATATTACATTTACCTCTATGTGCGTTTTATTTAGAAGCCACGGCCTGTGAGCTAAAATTTTATTGATCTCATAGAGATCTTGCAGCTTCCGTGGAATCGATCTCAAACCTTGAAGCCACAAGGGGTCACCACCCTGAAGAAGAAACTCTCCCTTCTGCAGGTTGATCAGATAGCTGCACTGGTGCCTACCCGCGGCCTAAAATTACATGGCAACGTTAAATGTCTCTATTGAGTCATGCATAATATAGTAAAATGATATCGTCGGCGTGTTGCGTGACAGAAAGAAATAAACAAAACAAAATAAAAAAGAAAGAAAGAGAAAGAAAATAATACACGTATAGAAAAAGTAGTAGTGGTGAAGGTGAAGAAGGAGGAGAAGGAATCAGGGGTGCAAAAGGCGAAGGTGATACGAGCAACGTCGACGATACGTGCAAACAAGACATGTGTTTACCATGAGAACTCAACGGATCAATCGACTCTAAAGACACGATAAGCGATAAGAGATGACAGTAGCTATATATACACTTATATTTATGCACGTGTGTGTGTGTGTGTGTGTGTGAATGCGCGCATGTGTGTGTATTACTTACGAATATATATACAAATACATCGATGATACAAAGATACAGATATATACAGTCACTCATAGAAATAGTCTGACACTCTTTGGAATTGATTAATTTTTTCACATTTTGAGTAGATATAGAGAGATTATCGTGTTACATGAAGTACGTCTACAAGTAAAAAGAAAAAAAGATTTGTTTATATTGTAACAATGATAATAAGATAAGTATTATTTTTTTTCCTTTTTTTTTTTAAAAAGATAAAAGTTTTACGATATAATAGCAATTTTATAGATCTTTAAACAAGTGTAATTCGTCGTAGTAAGATCGGCCAATTTTTATGATATTTATACGATACACTATTTTCTCTATATCTGCTCAAAGATTTAATGAACACTTTGCCTAGTCCAATAATATTCGACATCACAAAGCGTCTGAATATTTCCATGACTCATCTCGTAAATTGTAATCTCGCGCATAGCGTCACATAGACTGCTGAAGTAATAAATAAGTAGAAGTTCAATATCGAGAAAAATCGATAATATTAAGTTTGTTCATTGGATCGTATCATTGTCGGTGAATACGTGCAACGACAATGACAATAGGGGTCAGTATGTCAAATAGTTTTCGAAAAGAAAAAAAAAAGTATGTCGATATGATGCTCGATAGAATTAAAATACAAGATAATCTTTCTAAAAAAATATAATAATTAATATAGATTATATATAAATATATAAATATAGAAATACACTATAATAGTATATATATATATATATATATATATATATATATATATATATACATATATATATAATATAGTATACATATGTGTGTGTGTGTGTTCATATATATAGATATATATAAAAACTTTTCCGTCAACAAGAGAAAAATTCCTTTAAACGATAAACTCGTTGGAAAGGCAATGAGAAGGCTAAAGTTCGATAACTTTTATCCGCAAAAGTTAGCGAAGTTCACGCTTCGACGATCAAAATGCAGGCAATCGAGCGATGTATTTTCTCAACGAAGCGTGCATCGAAGATCTTACACGGAAACGAATGAGATAGAAAGAAACGACGATTTCCGAAGCAAGATAGAGCCGCGGAATCGAATGTTTACCGGCGAGCAAGGTGTTTTTCAGATATCTTATCGCTTATCGTCTCTCTCCGTCTACTTCCCCTTTACCCCTTCTTCCTTCTGCGAGATAAAGTGTTTTTCAGTCGATCATTCCAATCTATTTTCACCCGCATCTATTATCTACTTTCCTTTTCTCCCTTTCTCCTCATTCATCCTCGTCGATAAATTAATTTCGATCGAATCTTGATATTACACGTGTATTCAAATTCGTTACCAGACGCACATGTCCTAAATATTGACGTTAATTCAATCAGTCAAACGTGTAATTAAATATTATCGTATGAATTAAAACGATTTCATTCGATTTGCATTCGATTCGTATCGTTTCGTTATGGAGAAAAGAATAAAGTACAATGTCTATGTGCCAAAGAAATGAACTTTGCGACAAGAGACGATGGTAGAGGACTAAAATTATACTTTTATCATTATCTTGAAAAACGGAAATTCCATACTCATTTAGTACGTAAGTAATCTAACTTTAACGTAAATTTGATGAGAACTGAAGGGATTTAATTTCGATCGAACGTATTTATTTCAAGAAAGACGTCCATTAAATTCTCGTCTAAAACCTTTTTTCTTTCGTTTTCAAATCGTTCTTCGTTTCTCGTTTCTCGTTACTCTTATTACTCGCGAAAAGTAGGCCTCCTATCGGCGAAAAAAAACAGATTATTTTTTACCCCAACAAATCGTTCGAAACTAATCTTTACGACGCTAAGAACAGCATATATTATGAAACTACCGTTGCATTTACTTGGATTTCTTGATAACCTTTGATAAAGTCGAGACGATAATAACTCATCTAGCAACTATTATATCAACGGAATTTAAAACGGGGGATGGGTGGGGAAGAAAAAAGAGGCACCACGCGAATTCTTGTATTAATTTGTTCGAGTAAACAATTTTTTAGACAAGAAAATCCTTCGACAGTTATCACTTAAATATTTCTCAATTTGCTAAAAAGATGAAGTAGAACCCCCTTCCGAAAGAAAAAAAAACTGCTCAATTACGTAAGTATTTTGTTCATTATCGTCGTCGTATCAACGTTAACGCGTATTTCCTTCGTTGATCACACACGCCTGCTAACGATCCACGTTCACACGAAATGATCGAAACAGGAAAACAACAATAACAACAACAACAACAACAACAATAGTAATAATAATAATAATAATAATAATAATAATAATAATAATAATAATAAAGTAAAAATAAAAAAACGAAAATGAAATGAAAAAATTGTTTACTCACCATAATGGCTATGAGATGTCTGTAGTCGTAAGGAAGCGGTCCATCACCCCTAAGGATGAAATTTTGAGTTCGAAGGAAGTGGTCTAAATACAAGGGATGCGATGACATTACCCTCGAAACATGGTCCAATCTGTTGTTCTGAAGGAAAGCATCCATCAACAATATGCGTGTCTGTGAACGAAAAGAAAAGAAAAAATAAACATATAGTTCTATGAAATAATTGATTAACACAAAATATAAAAGCCGAAAATAAGGGAAATCTATCGGATCCAAATCTCAAGTAAACGTTCAATGACTTAACGGTAAATACTTGTTTTTGATATCGTCAAAAATATAAATTAGTTTTGGCGTAGTAGACCGCTCGGTTTTGATAGCCAGATATAACTCAATCGTTTCGATTTATCGAAAAAAACTCATTGTTATCATCAATACAATGGGAGATTAATCACAATCGAGAAGCACTCGATATGACTATTAAAAGTAGTCTAAATCACTTTTCGTTTGTTTTGTTGTTAAAAAAAAAAAAGAGAGAAAAAGAAAAAAGATGCAAATATACTGAGACGCGTTTTTTTGGATGATGATGAATTGCATCATCCTCTTGTTTTGTTCGTTTCGCTCGACGAAAACGACGGAAGGAGGTTTCCGGGTCAATTCTCTCTCTTTCACTCTCTTTATTTCTCTTTCTTTTTCTCTCGTAATCGGTTGTTTGTCTTGCGTCATCTGCCAAACGAACGAGCGAAGTTTTTACGTAGTTAAAAAAATTTTTTTAATTGTATGTAAAAGAGAAAACTTTTATTTTGCCTTTATCATAATATTTATAAATAATTCGCGGATCGTAATATCCACGTAATACGTTGTCACCTATCACGTGCCGTTCGTTCGAACGATTACATAGTCGCGTGGGTCCTCTGGATCGGCGCAGTTAATTATTCAATTAGTTTAACTGACCATTTAAAGATATTATCAAAAATAATCTAAAACAGAATAGGAAATCGTACGGATAGTTCAACGTGGCCGTGACCGACACGAGTATGACCTTGTAACAGGTTGCCAACCCTACGTCGTCGCACGTGGAATCGAACGCAAAAGGCACTTCTCTCGTTGCTTGGCGCCAACTTTCTCCGGCCGCGACGAAACAACAACGAATCCGAGTTGTGACGTAAACCGGTAGGGTAGACGAGCGAGCGTTGGCGATTGAACCATTTATTTCGATCTAACGAGATAATAATCATCTAAATATCGCCTTATAAAAGGATTTTACTTCTTTTCTCTTTTAATTTTAAACATCGAACAAATATAAAATATAAATTTACGAATGTTAGGAAGGGAAAAGAAAAAGGAAAAAAAATAACTGGAACGATGAATGAACGACGGGGAAAGTGAGAGAAAACTATCGTCCGTGAATCTATTGATTGTGAAAAAGAAAAGTAAAAGAGAGAGAGAGAGAGAGAGAGAGAGAGAGAGAGAGAGAGAGAGAGAGAGAGAGAGAGAAAGAAAATGAGAGGAACTCGATCAGCTGGCACGGATTTGACTGCAAAGACAGGTGTTACTGAATTAACTCGTGGAGGCGACTTGGCTGCATCTTCGGAAATGCTCGCCAGCAAAGTACCGTCCTTCCTAGAAGCGTCTTTCCTTTGGCAATATCTCTTGGCACGAGGCCCGCGCGTGTAGCACATTACATTTTCTCTCTCCCTTATACGTTTCGCACGCACTCGCGTACTTTCCGACGCACGCGTTCCTCCTACCACCACCACCACACCATCATCATCTCCACCAGCTCCTTCTCCTCTACCACTACCTCCACCTCCACCAAAACTCGTCCAAAACTACCGTACGAGAATAACTTTCGAGCGGGAGTCGTAACTTCGGGAACGATCACTCAACAAGCTTCTCCTTTCTTTTCGAAATCTTAACCATCCTAACGATAAGAGATCTTCGGGGAAGAGGACCACCCCAACGAGCTTCGCTTTTCTCTTTTCTTTTCTTTTCTTCTCTTTTCTCTCGTTTGCTTTTTTCCTTTTCTTTTTTGTTTTTTTCTTCTTTTCTTTTTTTTGTTCCATTTGACCATCGATATTACTGATAAACTTATATAGACATTTAAAAGAAGATTTTTAAGTCAGTTACATTTAAAATGTTAACATATCCTCGTAGATTTATCCTAAAAAGCTTTTCAGGTATCAATCCATTTACCATAGATCCGATCTTAAAGGATCATTTCTCTCTTTCATGTCTTCCATCTTCTTCAAGAAAATTAACGACCTATTTCTCCTTTTTCTCTTGTTTTTTATTTTTTTCTCTTTTTTTTTTTCGTAATCGAAAAACTCTTGTTTGTCGCATACCATGCGCATAAATACGTTGACCTCGGAACGTACGATTATCTCTTGTCGTTTCGTTCGATAAATATTTTCGATCTCTCTCTGCGAAAATTTCTTTCGAGGTATTTGCGAAAGCGCGCATGCGAATTTCTAAGCGAATTGTATGGAATATCTTTATTCGTATTAACATGAGACAAATGAACCAAAATTCATTCTTTCGAAAACGAGTCCCGAATCGAAATTAATTTTATTCAGAAATAAGATTATTCTCTATTTTAAATCGGATTACATAGATTGACGTTTTAATCCGATCGATTTCTTCTTCTTCTTTTTTTACTTTTTCAATTTATTTGGCTTTGAATATGATACAAATAGAAGCAATATCTATCGTACATATCTGTTTAAATTGAAAGAAATCGATTCGAACATTAATCTATACATGTACAATAATAATCGAGTACCGATAAAGATCTTATCGATCAATGTCCTTAGATTTCTATCAAAGATGGTAGAATGTCTCGTGGAATGGAAAGAACCTCGTTCCATTCGAATGAATTAATTCGTTTAATTGACTTCAGATAAACAATGTCGTAAACACGTATATCTACATAAATAAATACATTATCAACATCATGAACAAAAATTAGAATAAAATTTACGTTCAAATTTGCATAAAATAAAAACACGAATATCTTCTTCTCGATATCGTAAATGTAAAAAAGATGAAAAAAATAAAAAAAAAAGGAAGAAAAAATGGAATGTATCCATTATAGAGATCCGATTCAAACGGGAATCTAATCGAGAACTCGACTTAAAAATACTAACAAACCGTAAATCGGTTCTGTCTAACCGTGTGCTTGTGCATTTTCGATCCACAGGAGTCGTTGCGTTGGCCGACCTAAATGTGGGCTTTACGCGAGGCAACGATATTTAAGGGTCGTTTCAGAGAATCATGGTTGTTACGAAAAAAACCATTAGTGAAGAAAAAAAGGAAAAAAAAACAGAGGTGTATTTTCGAATTTTTACAACGTACATCAAATAATATAAAAATATAACAAATCAAAGTTAAAATATAACAATCTCGTTAATTTGATGAGAAACGCGTAAACATATTGAAACGATAGTAAAAAAGACCCGTTATAATCTTTTCGACTTATCCTATCGACGACGAATTATCAAAGAACTTGGTTTGTTAGATAACAACCATATTTACTCCATCAAAATTTATCGATCTTTACGGGCTTTAACGAGGGAGACAAATCTGTTGACTTTTTTCTTCTTTTTTTTTTTTTTTTTTTTTTTTTGAGTGAGAGAGAGAGCGAGAGCGATCGAAGTAGAAGAATACGATAGCTAGCTGATTAGCATTAGCTGTAGGAAACATCTTGCTTTAACAGTACATAAGAATATCGCTATAATAAGGTCTTATGATGATTCTACCAAGTCGTTATTACGGACAGCTGGGTGTGCCCGCATATGTCTTAGGAGGATAAACGCCGAGAGAAACGGAGGATATCGAAATGTCAAACGCAACAACGTTTGCTGTGTCTTCTGTTGCTAGCTTAAGGGGACGACGACGACGACGACGACGACGACGGACATCGAAATAACGTTTACTCCGAGGACACAGACGACGTATTGCATAATGTTTCGTATTACGACAATAAGAAAGTTTTCTTTAATACACGAAAGTGTTATTTATGTATACACGCACACACACACACAGGTACTTACATATTCTTAAGTAAATATATTCGTTCAAGGAAATATATATATATATATATATATATATATATATATATATATATATATATAAAAGCTGGTGAAGCTAGAACATCAACAACAATAATCAACAACAACAACAACCACAATAGTAACCGTGTTTTGTATAAAACGTGAAAAGTGAGAGGAAAAGAAATAGAAGAGAGAAGGGTAAAAGCTAAAGCATTGAGAACAAAGAAAACTCGTGAGTTCGATGCTCCCTTTCTTATCAGTTGATGATGGCACTGTTAGAGCTAGGCCAAGCGAGACTACCGACGTCGGATTGGTCCGTTCGACGTCGTTGTCAGCATATCGATTGGCTGTACGCCACGTGACAAAGACGACCGTACCTATCCCCACTATCCAATCTTCCGTTTCTGACGCTTTCACGATTATCACAACCTCGTTCCTCTCTCGCTCTTTCTCTCTCGCTCGTTTTTTTTTCTCTATATACTTTCTTCCTTCCACAGCTGAACATGTCCAAACGCGTTTGAACGAGTATCTATCAGTCCCTAACAGTCCGTGTCTTTATATTCTCTTATGCTCATGTTTTCTGTCCCAGTGACCAACTCTGAGAACAGATTCTACGCGCTTTGAATTTTCGATATGCTACAAACTCGAAGACACCGATAAAAAAAAAAGAATAAAAACATGAAAAGAGAGAAAAAGGAAAAGAAAAAAGGATGTGTTTGATCGCATGCGATTGAGATTTGCATTACGTAACCATTACGAGCAATCAAACTAGTTTAGAAAAAGAATTAAAAGAAAAAAAAAAAAAAGAAGACGAAGAAACATTCGAACTTGCGTATCGTTCATTCAGAGGAGAATTTTATGTCGTTTTACCAGTGGCACACAAAAAAGGCAACTCGAGGGTGTCGAGACAAGGAACCTGTAAAGCCAGCTATATATGTATACATGTATGTATATGTGTATATATATATATATATATGTATGTATGTATGTATGTATGTATGTATGTATGTATGTATGTATACTCGTACGTGCCTCGGCCATTCGAGGTCTTTCGAGAAGCGAAGGCGGCCTATGACCGCACGTAAACAACATTGGAAACCAGAACTCAGATCTTTAGAACCGGTTTTGCCTTGGAAAACAATTTTACGACCTACAGAAAGATCTCTACGTAAAGAACAGAGGGAAAGAGTAAAAAAAGAAAGAGAGAGAAAATAAGGGGAGGAAACTACTAGTGGGAGGGAAAGAGGGACCCCAAAGTAACATATTCTTCGTTCGATAAATCTTTCGAAGATGCATATATTCTCTTCTTTCTCTCCTCTCACCCCTTCTTCTCCTTTAACTCTCCTCGTTGGTTGTGAACGTACAAGAAAGCGACAAACCGACGTAGAGAAAGAAACGAAAACAAAAAAATAAGAAAATGAAAATGAATGAAAAAGGAGAGAGAGATAAAAATAGAAAGAGAGAGAGAGAGAGAGAGAAGAGAAGCTTCATCTTATCCAGTAATCTCGAGTAAAAAGGCTAAACGTCAAAGGCAAAGGATGAATTCCGGATTCATGAATGAG